>JAZGTJ010001795.1:0-50008 GCA_036877575.1 Botia almorhae
GCGTTCTCAGCCCACTCCTGTACTCCCTGTACACACATGACTGTACAGCCACACACAGCTCCAACGTCATCGTCAAATTCGCCGACGACACAACAGTGATAGGCCTGATCACTGACAATGATGAGACTGCCTACAGAGAGGAGGTGAGCACCCTGACCAAATGATGTCAGGAGAACCACCTCTCACTCAACATCGACAAGACCAAGGAGCTGGTGGTGAATTTCAGGAGACAGAGCAGAGAACACACACCCATCATCATTAACGAGACACCTGTGGAGCGGATTAACAGCTTTAAGTTCCTCTGTGTTCACATCAGTGAGGATCTCACATGGTCCGCTCACACAGATGCAGTGCTGAAGAAGACACATCAACGCCTGAGATGGCTAAGGAAGTTTGGAATGAGCCACAGCATCCTCAGAACATTCTACACCTGCACTGTGGAGAGCATCCTGACTGGCTGCATCACTGCCTGGTTTGGAAACAGCACCGCTGGCAACCGCAAAGGTCTGCAAAAGGTTGTGCAAACTGCCCGTCACATTGTTTGAGGTGAGCTTCCTTCCCTCCAGGACATCTACACCAGGCAGTGTATAAGGAAAGCCCGGAGGATCATCAGTGACTCCAGCCACCCGTCCGTCCCACAGACTGCTCTATCTACTGCCCTCAGGAAGACGCCTTCGCAGCATCCCCACAGTAGCCGACTGAGGGATAGCTTTTTCCCTACGGCTATCAGGCTAATGAACAATCAGAATTAATACACCTAACAGCATACTCCCACTATATCGTATGCCACGCACTGCACTTTTTCACTGGACTTTATGCGCAAATTGCACTTAATACAATAATCTGTTACAAGTATCTGTTACACTGAAAACCGTCCAATGCACATCCATGTCTTTTTGCATATCCAGTCTATGCATAATCCACTGCACCTTTGCACTGTTGAAAATCTTCCTAAGTGGAATCTAAGTGTGCTACACACAGGTGAGTGGGCCATACAAACCACCTGTGGCATCACACTCTTCCTCTATATGCACATTTATAAGATACAAATAATATATTTTTATCATTGCACTACAATCTTTTGCACTATGTGCTGCTCTCCCCAATTTCTCTTCTGCACAATTTCATGTAAAAATACCTCTTTTGCACATCTCTTGACAATACAGCTCAATTTGTACTTGTATTGCTAACTGTAAATATGTCTAATCGTACACTGTGTGTACTGAGTATGTATGTATGTATGTATATATTGCACATTGTCACTCTGTATAAACCTGTAGGTATGTAACTGTCTAAATGTAAATTGTCCCTCCACTGTCTGGAGCACGCTCCCAAGAATTTCACTCACCTAGGCACTGGTGCTGAGGTGATGTGACAATAAAAATGATTAGATTTTTTTGATTTTGAATATAGCTCATTTCATGATCTCTTTGTCAAACCAGATGCAGTGTTGATTTCCCTCAAAGGGAACCTGGTGTCTGTCTATTTGTGTGTGTGTTTAGTTACTTAAATTTGTACCCAAAGGTCAGACAAAACTAGCAAATCTAAGCAAAACCTCGTTTATAGCATTTTTACAAATGCTACAAAAATGGCCAATGCTATAAAAATGCTAAATGAGTTTTTGTAAAATTGTTAAAATGCATAACATTTTCTGTTAGGGTTAGGGTGTGAGTAAGGTTATATTGTTTATAACTAGCTGTGTATAAAAACTCTATAAAATGTCCTCAATTAGATAGATAAGTAAACGTGTGTGTGTGTGTGTGTGTGTGTGTGTGTGTGTGTGTGTGTGTAGCGATAAGGGAATGCAGGCAAGGTTAAACATGTTAGCACTAACCCTGAAACAGATTTATGGGGGATAAAAATCGAAGCAAAGAAGCAGCTAATCACACTCACAAACACAGTGGCAGTAAAGCAGCTGACTTCACTGTGATCTGGGTACACAGTGAAGTCCTGTGTACACTGTGTACACCACTACAAAAAGATAGAGGATACACAGAAGACATACACAAGAACCAAGCAAATATTTTTCAGTAGTTGATGTATCCATAGACATTTTTTGTTTCTATAAGATTTTGGGATAAAATTAACCTGGATTTATAATACAATGGGTATATTTTAGGTCCAGTGACTGCTCACCGTTTCTTTTATATTTTTCACCTTTAACTTTTAAACACTTTTACCTAGATCATTTGAAATAATCTTGTATTGTGACAAATGTTTTTGTGCCAGTAAAGCTGTTTAATACAGTTTAAATGGACATGTTCACTTTCTAAAACATTTGATGTCAAGTCATGTTGTTAAACTATAGTCATCCTGTAGCTGAACTGATGAAGCATGGGGCTTGCAACATAAGGGTTCTGGGTTTAACTTCCACAGAACACAGAACACTTATTAAATGCTTGTTGCTTTGAACAAAAAATCATCTGCCAAATGTATGTGAAGCAAATTTAAGCATGGTAAACTCTCCCACCTTCCCCGAGGCAGTAGCGCAGTCGCAGGTCCCAGTTCGGCAGAACCTCCCTGCTGTCAAAACCGAGCACTGCCGTTTGAGTAAGACAGAGAATCGAGAGGGTGAAGGTGACACCATCGCTGCAGACACTCGCCTCCAGACCACAGATGTGCTCCAGAGTCACACTGCTCCAGTCCCCTCGCTCCTTATATATGTACAGCACCAAACAATCTGACACAAACACACATGCATGTTCACATAGCTGAGACTTACAAATGACCTACAGTTGACTATGTAAATTAATTATAATTACTAGATTAACCATAACCAAAACCATAACCTTGAAAGAAAGCATGCAGAATATGTATGGCTTAATTTTGCCTCAATAAGGATAATTTTAAGCCCAAACAAGGTCCAAATTAGCCAAAGTCTGGTTTTACTGGGAATGTTTCGTGAACATGTGTTATTAGTAACACTACAGTAGTATAAAATGCTGTTAAGTACTATATTTTTACCATATTATGGGTCAGAAACATGCACACAGTTACAAAGAAAATTTTCACTAAACATCCTTTAATTTTCTTTTAGTTTTGAGTCAGATCTTGCACTTACTATATGAACTGTTAAAACACGACTCCTGTTACCACACCAAAAGCAAACAGACAAACAAAACAAGCCTTGGCCAGATGCACAGCGTACCAGGCTGCTCTGATTCTAAACTATGACACCCATAACCTCAGTTTTCATGATTTCCCAACACTAAAAGAACTAAAGAAAGCATGGGTGAGACTATACGGCGGGATGAAGGTCTTTTAAAATAATATGTGGCAGTATGTTCGTGTGCAGTATGCATTTTAAAACTGATGATGTCTATTTCCTACAGAGTGACCATTTTAAGGATTTTTTGCAAGTTTGTTATGTTTAAGTTAAGGAGTCAGATGTTAAGGAGAACATCTGAAATACTGCAATAAATTTGTGTCCAAATACTCAACACAGGAGAGCACAAAGCTTTAATAAGTGTTTTTTCAGTGAGTATGGACTAGAGTATGTTAGGGCTAAACTTTCCGAACATTTATCAATGCATTGACTGGCAGCAGCTTCCCTGTACTAATATCTCTCTGTTCACTCATCTGAAAGGAAGGAGGGAAATTATCACAACCTATTGGCAACTGCTAAATTTAAACTTATCCTGCTAAAAGTAAAAAAATTACTTTTGGTTATAAACAATTGACAACATGACGTGAGTAGGCTTGAGTTAGCATTTATTTATTTGCAGACTGCGCAAACTGTATAGAAACAGCTTACTTCAAACATACATTTCATTTGCTTTCGTCCAGCTTCACCTTGCTATGGTAATTCACTAAGTGAACCACATATTCTTGGCCAAATGTGCCGGCGCCACTGTTTTTATAGCAAAATGCCTGCATGCTTATCCACTTCTTCCAAAATACATGAAAGTGGCTGGTGAACTGAGAGAGGAATAGAGTATTTAACTTTATAATTACCTACACAACGTGCGATTGACATGAATAAAACATAACCAGACATATGAAAGTGACCTATTCGTCAGAATATGGTAACCCATACCTGAAATGTGAGCTCTGCATTTTACCCATCACTGGTGAGGAGTGAACACGCACACCCGGAGCAGTGGGCAGCATATTGCTGTGCCTGGGGAACAACTGGGGGTTAGGTGCCTTGCTCAAGGGCACTTCAGTTGCAACCCCCGGTACTGGAATCAAACCAGCAACCTTCTGATTACTAGCCCAACTCACTAACCAGTAGGCCACAACTGCCCCTAGAAAATAAAGCGACTTACATTGCATTATACTATACATTGTTTCTTATATATAAATATATATATATATATATATATAATGAAGAATATGTATTATGAAAAGCACTATATAAATACATGTAAGTTGAAATTGAACTTATATATGTTTATTCCTGGTATTTCCTGATATTCCTGGTATGGCTTTTAAATGTCTCACAACACATATCAGGACTAACTCACTGCCGTAATCATTCCTTAGATTTAATCCTGTCTTATGGTGTAAATGTTGATGACATCAATATTCTGCATTTCAGATCATTATCTGGTGTCCTGTAAAAAACATTTACCTCTGGCTGCTAAATCAGATGCTTGTTATAAATACAGTAGAACAACAAATTCTACCACTAAAGATTCTTTAATCAAAAATCTACCTGAACTGTCTGTTGTGAATTTGACTGATTAGTTTTTCCCCCTAATTTTTATTTTTGTACTACATATCCCACAATTCCTAGTCAACTTCATTTAGGGTAAACTCCATATATGGTGCACTACATTACCCATATAAATAGATCTCACTTCCTTCCTTCCTTCCTTTGTCCCTTTTTGTTTTGGTGAGGTGAGTGTTTGAATGGGCACCTAACCATTTCCTTTGAGTCTTTTCCTTAGGATGTGTTAAGTAAGTTTCTTTGTCAATTGTATAGTTTGAATTTGTTTATTTGAATTGTTTAGATGTTTAATCATGTGGAGTAAGTACAATATTGGTGTTTATTGATGAGTTGTTTGTATGATTTTGATTTCTTTTTATATTGTTTGTAGTGACCTAAAACCATCCTGTTTATCCTGGGCATTCATTTCATCATGTTTATCATGGTGGTCCTGTGTCATGTGAACTCCTGCACTGCATTTGATGTCAATGGCTAAAGATTTATGATTCTTAAGTGGAATAAAAGAGGGCAAAGGAGTTTTAACAAACTTTGAACAAACTTTTAACTTGACCATATAAGACCAGTTTTGTCAACACTACACTGGTCCCCTATCAAGCATCGTATAAATTTAAATATTTTGCTGATTACCTACAAGGCCCTTAATGGTTTAGCTTGTCAATACCTTCTCTCCTCCTCTCCTATTAAAGTCCTTCGCGTTCACTGCGATCTAAAAATTCTGGCCAAGTTAGTTAATCTGTTAGTACCAAACAAGTGCTGGTGGTAGATCCTTCTTGCTTTTTGGCACCAAACTTTGGAATAGTCTTTCCAGTGTTTTCTGGGAGGCAGATACATTATGTCATTATGTACATTAAATCCAGATTAATGACCCACCTCTTTAATCTATACTATACATCCTATGGATTTATTACTCAAATCTCTTAAGGGGCTATTAGGCTGCGTTAATTAATTAAACCGGGGACACTTCCCACAAGAACAGATATACTGGCTCCACACTAAATCTGTGTGTCTTATATTCCCCAAGGTCCTGTAATCAGCTGGATCCAAACTCTGAGACCAGATGGTGGGGACGGAACGACCCCTGAAACAGATCATCAGGATTTGATAGACTTCTTTAGTAAACCTACCATTATATACATGCCTGTTATATACATGCCTACTTTTAGCTTAGTTAGTTTCTATATTTTGTTCCCTGCTTAGTCACAGCAGTATGTTATGTCTGCAATTAGTAACATTATGCTTCGCCATTTCTGTTGGCATGATTTCTCAGTGCCCGACATTATCAAATATAATTAGAACCATGAGTTTTTCATCAATAAATAACTATAAATCATTATAATCAACTCTGTTTGTATTTAAGAAATTGAATACAAATTGCAGCTTTAACGTGCCAAAGGAGAACTGGCCCTCCTGGTTGAGCCTGGCTTCTCCCAAGGTTTTTCTCCATCTATACATCATTAAAGGTTTGGTTCCTTGCCACTGTCGCTCTGTTGGCTTGCTTGGTGGAAGACGGCTGACATCTAACTTAGCTTAGGTTTTGTAAATTGTTAACTTCTAATATTTTTATAGTATATATATTTTATGTATGTATTCTACTTTTGCATGTTGTGTGTAGTTCATGGCACTATTGCAAATCCCTTATACCCCTGTCCAATAAGATGTTATCTTTTATATGCCGTCTCTATGTAAGCTAGAACGCATCTTGCTTAATAATTTTGTTTCATTAGTTTAGTCAACCCTTTATTCATAAACATACTATAAACCTAGTATACCTAATTAGTCTTATACATCTCACACATATTATTTTCAATAATACCATTAACATGTTTGACATTTGTTCTGTGTTTTATTAATATTATTCTTTTTAATGTAAAGCTGCTTTGAAGCAATATAACATTGCAAAGATTCGCTCTTTCGTTTACCACCATCCCTGTTTGAACACAGATTTGAATTTAGCAGGTGATCATGTGACCACTGAATGTTCTAATCACACTGTTGTGTTCATACGCATATGCTACATCATTGGAGATCTTGGAGAACAGTATAGTGAGATGGATGGTGAATTGGAGAATTCTCTGGAAGACTCTGGGCAATTAAATTGGAAATATCTTGAATGTTTTTAAACTGTAATTAAATTTTGATGTACTACCCACATCAAGAGTACTAATACACAGTTTTGGCCATTTCTTGGTTTGTTGCAAGGATACACCAAAAAACCAATGTTGATAGGACTGTTTTGTGGAACTTCTAATCCAAATTCATTGACTGAATATCTTTGTGTTCTGGTTCAAGAGCTGAAAGTGTTGAAAGAAGGATTTCTGTTCAAGCAGAAAACCTTCTTTTTGAATGTTGTTTCTGTTGTGTGTGACAACCCAACCCGAGCCTTCATTAGAAGTATATTCACACTGCATATCATGGATGTGACAAGTGTCACTAAACAGGTGTCCGAAAATCAAATAGAATGACATTTCCTGAAGTCAATGCAAGGCAAAGAATTTGTGATAGTTTTAGGCAAGCAACAGATGAGGACCCTCTTACAGAGGTTGGCCTTGACATGATCACTTGTTTCCCATACAATTATATGCACCTGGTTTGTCTGGATGTAATGAGGTGTCTCTTAGACTTGTGGATCAGCACCACTGGTCCCTTGCACTGTCACATTTAATCTAGCCAAACTTCCATGATTTTAAACGTCACTGTTTAGGCACTCAGTGAACTTTACCAAGCTATCAGTGAACAAAAGAAAGCACACCCAGACAGATTTCTCATTACTGCTGGGGACTTCAAACATGCAGATTTCAAACATGCTTTCTATCAAAACTTCATCAGCACATAAACTTTTTTACAAGGGGCAATAAAACATTGGACTTAGCATACACAAATAGCAAAGGAGCATACAAAGCCTCTCCCCTCCCCCATCTTGGACTCTCAGACCATATCACCATCTTGCTTAGACCTGCGTACAGACCGAAGGTAAGAGTTACCAGACCAACCAAGAAGGAAGTATGTGTGTGGCCAGAGGGAGCCCAGTCTGCCCTTAAAGACTGCTTTGAAACAACAGACTGAGACATCTTCACTGACGATGTCACACACAGAAACACTGTCACTTTTGGGCTAACCAGAAACCATTGTTGACAGGAGAAGTGTGCAAACTTCTGAGAGCATGGGACGCAGACTTTAGAGCCGGTGATACTGCAGGCCTAGCAATAGCAAAAGCCAACTTGTCCCGGGAAATCAGGAAAGCAAAACAACAATACAGCAATAAAATATTTGGAAATTTTAGCAGCACCAGAGACACACAGAGTCTCTGCTGAGACATCCAAACTCTAACAGACTATAAACCTCTACCAAAGACCTGTGACAGTGACATATCTCTGCTTAACAGCCTTTAACGAATTCTTTGACTGATTTGAGACCTATAACAACACACAGGCACAGAAGATCCCATACAAGCGGGCTGTGCATCTAACCCCAGTGAAAAAGACCCTCCTGAGGATCAACCCATGCAAGGCAGCTGGACCAGACAACATATCTGGTCGTGTTCTAATGAATTGTGCTGAAGAACTCAAGGGTGTACTAACTGACATCTTTAACATCTCGCTGAGTCAAACCCAAAGTGTTTCAAGGCCACCACAATAATCACAGTTCTGAAACTGCACCCATCCAGTTACAACGACTACCAGCCCGTTGCACTGACCCCCATGAAGTTCTTTAAGCGACTGGTCATCCAGCACATAAAATCCATTCTTCCTTCCCCCCACGACCACTTCCAGTTTGCATACAGAACCAACAGGTCCACGGAATATGCCATCTCAGCCGCTCTCCATACAGCACTGGGTGCTAGACTTCTTGTCAGAAAGACCACAAAATGTACAGGTTGGCGAAAAAACACCTAAGGCCATCAAACTAATCACAGGGTCGCCACAAGGGTGTGTGCTCAGCCTGCTGCTCTTTACCCTGTTGACCCATTATTGTGTACCCATTTACAGTACCAACCAACGTGAATGCAGCCAGCAAGATCATCGGAGTCTCTCTGCCCTCCCTTGTGGATATCTTTCACACCTGCCTCACTAGCAGAGCCATCAGCATCGCAGCAGATGGTTCACACCCGTCAAACCTCCACTTCAGCCTACTGCCTTCAGGCAGAAGGTACCGGAGGCTCCAGGCTCGTTCCACAAGGTTTTTTTAACAGCTTCATCCATCAGGCTGTCAGGAGGCTGAACTCTGTCCATTATCTCCACCTCTCCCACCTACTCCAGAACTCTAAAATTCACACCTCACCCCGCACTACTTTCATTGCACATAAGACACTTTATACTTCTGCAGAACTCTGCACACATGGATCTGTTTACAAACACCTATTCAGAACATTACATGTACAAACTATTTAAATTTGACACTGTTTGCACTTTACTTTAAAGTCTTTTTGCACTACTGTCAGACTGCTGCTATTTTGTCTTGAACCTTACAATAGGACTCCATACCCAAAACTACTGAATATTACATTTATTGCATGTATATTTGCACTTTCAGAAGTATATTTGTATATTTAACAGAATTCACTGTTACATTTACTCAGAGTGAAAAATATATTGTAAACATCTAAATGAATATACATCTGTTTATTTATACCTATTTCTTACAACTACACTGCTGTTACCTTCACACAAAAATCTGTTATGTATTCCACTGACTGCATTGACTGTAAACACTTGTTAAGAGAGAGGAGAAGCAATATTTCAAGTCCTCTGTATGTATTGTGACGGGCGTCTCCAGACTGATCAGCGTCGCCCTGGCAACCAACACGCCGCACCTGATCGGTCACGGCTGCAATTCATCACCATGCGGCTTTTTAAGCCGCCACTGCTCGCTCTGAAAACGAGTGTCTTCTCAAGCTGGAACCACTGATGCTAATCTCTCTCTCTCTTATTGTTGCAGAAAGCAGCGAGTGACCGACAGCCGTTCACAGCACGTCAGGACGCCCACTTTCACCGCCACGAGGAGCACTGAGATACTTTATGCCATAAGAGTGTTTTACGTGTTTAAGAATCATCAAAAGTTATTTAAATTAATTATTTGGGTTCCAATAGGAGTAGAGGAGGAAAAAAGCAGAGGAGAACAAGATGATGAAATGGAAGAGGAGAGATGGGAGAAAAGAAGGGCAGATAAGAGGTACAGTGGTGAGCAGGGGAGAGGAGAGGTAAAAGTGATTTATATTTTATTGAAATGAATATTTTGTGGCTCAATCTCCTGATTTGAGAATTGCAAAGCGCTTGCTGGTTACTTTAAAAACAAAGTTGGTTATTCTTCTATTTTATAGTGTTCTTGCTACATGTTACACGTACTTACTGTAATAAAAACAGTAAATGAATAGTTACATTACACCATTAAAAATGGCTTTTTCTGGCCCCGGATAAGCATGGTGGCAGGACAGAGAGATTGAAAAGAGCATCAGGAGAGTACAACAGGTTAACATGCAACTTGTTTGGATGTTAAAGAGTTGTGTGCACAGTGCCACTTGTTCATGAACTGAATCATGTTAAAAAGCTGTGTGAAAC
The DNA here is from genome assembly GCA_036877575.1 of Botia almorhae. NCBI lineage: Eukaryota > Metazoa > Chordata > Actinopteri > Cypriniformes > Botiidae > Botia > Botia almorhae. Next base: position 10,228 of record JAZGTJ010001795.1, read on the forward strand.
ATAGCATTGACGTTCAAGCATTGGCTTTTTGTTTGTTAAAATGGAAAATGTTTCGTTTAAATATGAAACAATAAATAATTCTTCAGAATACTGTTGTTCAGGCATTTTGTATTTGGGCCAAGGGTGTGTATAAAGTGGCTAGATTAACGTTTTGTTGCAGCCGACATGGAACTAACTTTGGTCCTACATAGGACCAGAATAGGGCCAGCTATAGTCATACATTGGCTGAGATATGGCTATGCCATGGGCCATATGTGGCCCGAGTTCTGGCAGCCAGACTTGGTCCAGTCATGTACTGTATGGTCCATCCATTGCTGTATTTGGGCCAGATGAAAGTGGTTTGTGTGGCCCATCACTGGGCCAAACCAATTTTCCTATGTGGGGGCTGAATGCCAGCTGTGCTGGCTTCATGCCAAATCAGGGCCAGAAGTCTTTGTTACCTGGGAACTTGCCTGTACTAATACCTCTACATTCACTATATCTGGCACTGCATGCAAAGGAAGGAGAGAAGTTATCACAGCCTATTGGCAACTGCTAACTTTAAACTTATCCAACTAAAAGTTAAAGTTAGTCATGATTATAAACGATTGATAACATGACATGAGTAGGCTTGCGTTAGCATTTTTTTTCTTTGTAGACTGTGTGATTTGAATAGAAACTGCTTACCACAGACATAACATTTATTTGCTCAAATTCTGTAAATCGACACACTATTGCTTCAGAGGTTGCTTTATTTAGGCTACGTCGATTTTAGACAAACTTCATAGCAAAACATCTCTCTTAAAAATAATCTGAACAGGATAACTGGCAACTAGTATACGTTAACATTGCATCTGTAGTTAAAAATAAACGTTTTGACAAAGAACTTGTATCCTTTGTCCAGCTGCTTCACTTTAGTATGCTCTTTTACCAAACCACATATTCTTGGCCAAATTTTGGCAATGGAAACAAAGAGGATGTCATCCGATGTGGCGTTGCCACTGTTTTGCTAGCCAACCCGGAAGAATTGATACACCACTTTGACGAGCACTTGCTGATATCAATTCCACAGTGATAAAGGTGTATTATTCTCTTAATTTTAGGGTTTAACATCACACATTTTCTGATTCATAATATTCACACAAACACCAGCTAAAACATACATGAATCTACTTTTTAAAGGTTATGACTGTAAGGATTTAAACATTTTCTTTACAATAATCTTTTTAATAACTTGCAAAAAATTTATTTATTGATGACACTTTACTTTAGAGAGTATGTCACACATACTGCATGTTAATATAAATACGATAGCAATAAAATCTGTAATCAGAGGCAGCAGCACAAAATAATGAAACCTTCAGTATGATCATTAGTTTAACAATCACACAGTCACATGAGTACAGTGATGAAAAGTTTAGCCCAATACCCTAAAACATTCACAGTTGTGTTACAGGTTATCTTTTGCACTGGCTCCCATCACAAATTTTTGTCTGTGTTCTTTTGGCTGTTATGTTTGGGATGTATTTTTTGGGCTGGGTTAATGATGCTGTTTATCCAGTCAGAATATTTGGGCACAAAAGTGTAGACGCCCGGCTTTCCTGTCCGCCCACAGCCATCGCCCCAACTGATGATCCCGTAGAGGAAATTCACACCCTCACACTCACAAGCTAAAGGACCACCAGAGTCTCCCTGCAAACACACACACAAAGTGTGCAACACTAGTGGTCAGATCAATAAAGGATTTGGCTTTCAAAAACAAGATCAGATATATTTATAAAAATGTAAGCTCAAAAACAGACACAATACTGCCTTCTTAACTTCACAAGAAACAACAAGGAGCAGGACCAGAAACAGGAACCAGAAAAAACAGCAAACACAAGGGCATTAAATAGAAGGGCAGACAAGGTTAACAATGACAAACAGGTGTGGGGCATAAGTAAAGATAAATTAAGAAGGAAACAACGGGGCGGGGTCAAGATGTGTGACTGGAGAGCACATGACAAATGTAAACAAACAAAGGCCACGTGCTTCCACAGATGACAAAGACACAGAGCATGAGTCTAGGTCCTGACTCCAAGAAACAAGAACCACAACTAAGATTGAGTCAGGCATTGAGACACAAAACACAGGGGATATCAGGATCCTGGCAAGAGAATCTAAGATACATTTAAGACATTTAAGCCAGGACCCTAACACTTCTGTAATCTGTCATTTTCCTTTTAACCAGGTGTATTTCTGAGCAAAAAGGAATATTCAATCATTTTTAACAACCATAAACTTATTAGTTTCCTGTTGAACTTCACAGAAGATACTGTAAACTGCTTGCTTTTCCAGCTTCGCACTAGATCTACATGCACCTTATCATTAAACTCAGAGCAAAAATAAAATACACTTTGGTAACAGGAAACTGAAGTGGACACTGCGTTCAGTGTGTATAGCTGGAGAACTGGCCCACAGTCTAGCCACAATCGCTTGCTGACTGGGGACGAAACCTGAAATAAATATCTATCATTATACTAAGACATTAGTAACTGAAACCAAGACCATCATCAGTTTATATTTCCGACATTGCCATAAAAATGACTGCTAAGATACAACATGTGATCTAGTTTTATGCAAATTAGGTTTGTGTCAGTTTTGTGCAGTTTTTTAAAGCTTTTAAATGCAGATATTACTGTTACATAGAATACTTTATGTTGATATTCTGATTCTCTAATGATCTGTTATAAATATACATAACAGTATGATGTGTATTGTGAAAAGAGACTTTATAAATAAACCTGACTTAACGGTGTGACTGTATCCATCAACTGACTGGATGGTGGAAACTGTCCCTGTATGACAGGTGATCATAGGGGAAGCTGGGTAAAACCGTGTTTGTCTTACCTGGCAGGCATCCACACAGGAGTCACTTCCTGCACATAGCATCCCAGGCCGGACCTCAGAACCATAAACTTCTGATGACGAGCACCTCTCGAAGGGGATGATTTTCACCACACCCTCCATCAGGTGAGAGTATGAGTTTGCCTCTGAAACACACATACAGACACACACACACATGGACACACAAAAGTAAAATGGACAATTTGTGTAGATAATTAATTTGATCCAGTGGAGAGTATTTCATGGCACATTCGTGTGTGTGTGTGCTCTTACTCTCGTGCATGTGACCCCATCCTGAGATTTTACAGCAGGAATCATCTGGGAACGTCATGTCTTTCCCCGGCACACAGATAGGTCTGATGAACTGCGTTTTCCGAGCACAACGTCCATTTGTCTTCTTCAGCTTCAATAACACTATAAAAAACACTTATTATAGACAAAACCCATGCACACACATATAACAATACACAGACATTCAGCAGTTCCAGTGTAAACATGACACACACCGCCTGCTGTTCCTGCTAACAATTTTTGGTTGTATAAACTTTTTCTTAATGTTTTCATAAGGTTCAAAATGTTGTTCTGAATGTTCTAATAATGTTTAAAATGTCCAGTTTAGAGGGTGTATTAACATTATTACTTGGTTATAAGATAACCATTTTTAAAAGGTCCACTAATAACTGAAGAATAATTTCTTGGTTTTATGATATATACCATTACAAAATGTTCTTCTAACAGTGCTGCAATAATACTTTTATGTTCAGATTATTTTAGATTCATATCAACTCCCAAGACTGAGTAAGGGATAATTAATTTAGTCACCAAAATGTTTTTCCTTCATTGTTCCTTTAAATGTGAGTGACTGACAGCATCAACATTCATTTTCATTGTATAGAAAAAACTTTCTGCTTCCAGATCCATGAAAGAAAGTCATACGTGTTTGGAAGAACATGAGGCTGATAAAGGACAAATTTCTGTTAAACAATCTTTTGCAGGTAAAAACTGTAAAAGCACATCTATCTCAAGTGTTAGATACAGTTTTTGAGGCATCAGAGACCATTCTGATATTTATGATATATCACCAGCTCTCTAGGTCAGCACCTCCTGATCACTATTAACATCAAACACTTGATGGATCAACACATATCAGTGTTCCTTGTATCTGTGTATTTAATTTGTTATTGACCATCTTTCTGTTCTGTCAAATATATGTACATAGAACCACAACAAAAGGGTTGACACAGAAATATGATTTTTAGGTGGAAAAAGAAATCCAGACCTAAAGGAACAGTTCATCTAAAAATGCCAGTTCACCTAAAGCCCTGATTGTGTTCGGCTGAAGAAAAAGTCATATACAACAAGGATGGCAAAAGGGTAAATAAATAAGAGAATTTTATATTTTTTTAAAACTACTCCTCTAGGGATGAGTAGATGTCCAGTTATTTAATTTTACGGTAAATGTATCAGGCAGCGAGCCAGCATGTCTGCTATATCCTGACACTGTGGCTCTTATAAAAGGCAGTCGCATGTAAAGTTGAAACTTTAATTAAAGCACCAATTATATTGACAATAAATATTCAGCAGATGCAAATTGTTTATATAATTGCATTGATATACATCATATTGAGACTCACCAATGTCATTTAAAGTGGGCTGGTACTGAGTGTAACGAGGGTGTAAAATATACTTCTCAACCCCAAATGTGCTGGTGTTCGGCCCGGTGTCATTAAAGAAATGCTGACCGAGAACAATACGAATCCTGGATAATAACGGACTAAAACAGACAGAAAGAGTTTTAGAGTTAAAATACATAGAAAGACTTTTGAAATGAAATGTATATATATATATATATATATATAAACTCATATAATGAAAATACTTTTTAATAATATTTCCTTGAAATGTTATAAAGTTTGGCTGTATTAAATTGATATTTTTATTATTGAAGAAACACACACACATACTTGCGCAGGAAGCAGTGTGCAGCTGATACAACCCAGCAGGAAGAGACCAGTGTTCCTGCACAGAACTCTTCACCGATATACAGTGCTGCCATCCAGGGGTGAGCTCCGGGCAGTGAAGATGTCCCGCCCAGGATTCGTGCCCGACTCACGCGTTTCTCGTGCCTCTTCCCGCACACTGGCATCCTGGCAGGGGAACGGGATGGCCGGGGAGATGCTTGAATGACTGGGCCTCGCCGGGTGGCTAACAGCATAAATAGAGGTAAAGTATTGATTACTTCAGCAGACTGCAGATTGTCTTTGGAACCACAATGTGAGGTTTCCCTTGTCAACCCCATAGTAACCAACTATAAAAATCTGTAGCAATTAGAGTGCAATAGTTGCTAACCAAATGATGTACTACACTTTACACTATGTGCTATGTACTCAGATATCTTGTGTATAAATTCAGGAACTATAGTGTCAACCCAAGTGACATAGTTAACATTTTTTTTACTACACATTAAAATTTGCTGTTTTTCAGTTAAAACAAATGATTATTTAAATGCAAGGGATGTGATGCCACTGGCTTTAATGTGTTTTGCTACCACTGCTCAGTGCATAGTGTCCACCAATCCACATTTATCATTTCCAGTTGAGTATGTGCTTACACTACAAAATGGCGGTTTGATTCAAGCACCCAGAACACCCTACAACTCCACTGCAACTGTCCACTGGATCTTGAAGATGATGTAACTACTGCACAGCAGTTTTAAATCAAATCTGAGCACAAAGAGGAGTAAGGGCAGCTTGCTTGAACATGTCTGTATTCCTGCGCCTCAGAGGCACTGGCTTGTGTCCCTCGTGTCTCAGATAACATCAGGTTACTGTGCTTCTCAGCAATAATCCAATCAATAAGACATTCATGTTGTTCCAGGCCTATGATGTCATTTGCTCTTGACCAATAAATCTGTTTGCCTCGAGCAACGCTGGTTCAGATTTCCTCTGCTCACTCCTGAAGCTTTGAGCTGGTGAGAGTTCTGATGAATTTTTATGCAACCTCATTCGTGTATTTTTAATTCAAATCATTGAGTGTGTGTGGGAGCGGGGGTTGAATATGTGGTTTATGAGGACACAAATGTGTACAATGACGTGTATAACAATGTAAACTTGGTTTATGGGGACAATTCCTGTGTCCTCATAAACCAAATCACTTAAAAAACATACTGAATGGTGATTTTTTTTGTTAATTAGTTTCTATGAGGGTTAGGTTTAGGGGTAGGGTGATGGTTAGGAGAATATGCAGTTTGTACAGTATAAAAACCATCACGTCTATGGAGAGTCCTCATAAACCACATATGCCAATGTGTGTGTGTGTGTGCGCAGTTTCACTGACGTGTTTTTGTAGAGCAGCGTGGGATGTCACAATACTCCCAGGAAATGGTTCTGTCTGTCATTGTGTAACACCACGGCTGCTTATCCTGATCTGGGTTCCTGCCAAATATAAAGTCATTCAAAATGACATGGAAACATTCCAGACATTAAACATTTTCCTCACAACCTAAATACAAAATATGGCTTATAATAAATTAATAGTTATTAATGTTAATAAAGTCTTTACAGGTTATATAAATAATTTAAATTAATGTAAAGTAATGCTTGCGTCTGCTCAATGCTTGGGTATTACAGGTGGTTTGTAACACATATACATCCATTATACTGCTATATAGTTGGCCCAATGTTCTGTGTAGTTACTTACAGGCCCCAAAGAGTCCACTACATTTTATTTCACAGATTACACAGATGTCATTCTGGTCTCTAGATATGTTAAAATCACTAACAAGCACCTTCATTATACCAATCTGTCACTGATTAAGGAAAAGAGTACACAAAGATAATGAATGAACAAAAACAGTCTTTAATCCAAAAACCACAAAGCGACACAGAGAACACATGCCTTAACAATGATGTAGACAGGACAAGGAACCAAGGAACACTAGGAGTATATATACACAAGAAGTTTAAAGCTAACTAGACAAGAAACAGGTGGACATAATGGGAAACTAAGGAAACTGAGGAGGAGCTAATCAAACTGTCCAAGAACTGGTAATGGCTAATTAACAGAAACGCTACAAAACTACACACATGGGGTAACACCATGACAGGACATACATGTAACACAGTCAAATAATTCAGCACATTACATGCTGTCACCTGCAGAAGGCATGTTCTCCAATCCCCCTGAGGGGGGCGCTGTCTACCGTATCTACTGTCAGCTCATTAAACAGCAGGTCAGAGTTCCAGGGTAGACATGGTGCACCTGACACTGTAGCATTGGCTAAACCACGGTACTGCTCACCTGAATCATGGTAACACTGCTCTGCAGGCTCTGACAAATACACAGGGATTCAATCCAGTTTAATTTATATTACAGACAAGTTATATAGCATGTCTTATACATAAAGGTTATTCAAAGTGCTCTACATAGAAATGATTTACATTTATGCATTTGGCAGATGCTTTTATCCAAAGCGACTTACAGTCACTTACTGACTTGCATTTGAGGTACACAAATATTATTATGTGTATTCCCTGGGAATCAAACCAATGATTCCTGCGTGTGTGTTAAAGTCACACACACCTACATTGTGGGGACCAGCTGGCAGTCCCCACTAAATGATGTTATGATACTAAATGATGTTTTTTTTTAAAAGTAACAATGCAAAAAGTTTTCTGTGAGGGTTAGGTTTAGGGTGAGGGGACATAATATACTATTTCAGTAGAGTATAAAAGACATTGTTTATTGAAAGCATAGAAACCTAATGTGTGTGACTTTCTGTGTGTCTGTGTGTGTAGGTGTGGATGTGAGGACACAAATGTGCATAAACAATTATGCGTAAATGACGCATAAACACTTCCTGTGTCCTCATAAATCAAAAGGCATAAAAATATACTAAATGGTGTTTTTTATTTAAATAAAAATGGCAAATGTTTTGTGTGAGGGTTAGGTTTAGGGGTGGGGTTAAGGGAACAGGATAAAAAAAATTGACTAGGTCAGTATAAAAATCATTACACCTATAGAGTCCCTGTAAACCACATATGCGTGTGTGTGTACTCACTGATGTTGCAGTACTGTCCAGTATATCCTGATGTGCATAAACACACCTCTTTACCAGTAGCGTCAATCATTCTACAGACACCCTCATTGGCACAGCGGTTTTTTGTACAAGCTGAACGCACCCACACACACACAAAAAAAGATCAGTCTTTCAAAGGGAAATGCCCCAACCTCAGGCGATCAGGTCTTAGATGTTTGATTTCACTAAGACCTACCTGTGTAACGTGCACGCTCACAGGTGACCCCTCCACTAAGGCACCTGCATAGCTCTACGTTCCTCAGGTAGATCCGTCCCCATGATTCTCCAATGTCATAGTGCTTCAGGTGAAGTGGCTCAAAACACTTCTCTACAAAAGACACAGAAGAGAAACAAGGAACAAACCTTCAATCAGATTAGGTCTGGAGAAATAGATCAGAACGATATCAGATATCAGAACTTTACAGTTCATACAAAATGTGATATTGTATCAAAGAAAACAACAGTTGAATGAGAGCAACATGACGAATTACTAGAGAAACATTACCATGGAAACTCTCACAAACACATTATACTGCACAGTTTCATAAGCAGTCACTCATGTGTACCACATAAAGACAACATTTGGGGACAAAGGCCTTAAAATATGAACCAAAAATATGTTAGAATGCAATATATTTTTACTACCTACAGCCTTTACATCAGGAGTGAACATCTTTGCTTTTTATGTGTTTTAGTAAACTGATTTTAAAAATGTTTAATATGTATTTAGTTATATATTTATTTTTATTTAATATTTATTTTAATATAAACGTCTAATGGTCTAATATTTGAAAATGTCCTCATAAATACAGCATAGTGGAAAAAGTCAAATATACAATACCTTACAATAAGGTTTAAAAATCTAAAAGGTCTTCTTTATATCCAATTATTTTGCTAAAAAAATATTTTTAGCCAACTATAAAAACAGTGAAGTCAATGGAAAGACCTTGTAATGATTGCTAACATGTGTTTATGCGTGGGCTTCTACATAGCCTCAGCTGTCTGTTGGGAAAATGGGGCTAAAACACTCATCTTAATAAAATCTGGATAACTTGGAAAAGTCGTTAACGTCTACATAATTACACACCAGTGATAGAGCAAAATGTTTTTCAATGTTGAGATGATCTCATTGGACAGTAAGCATGTCCTCTTAGCCATATGACAGATGTGTTTGTTCTCCCTTGTGAATATTTAGTAAATATTGTGCAAATAAATGTTTCTATTATTCAAGCAATTTTGTCATCAACAACCCTGCTGTCTAGATATTGATATCAGATATTGATTAGATATCAGCATCAGTTATTGAAAAGCCTTTTCTGTTATACATTTTATGTAGTTTTATCAAACAGATCATTTCGCTCCTTGACTGGTTGAGCCATGTCATTCAAAGCTGTTGTAAATGGCTCTATAAACACACCTGTGACCTCATTACATCAGTATTACTGCACTGTGTCTGTGTGTTGCTGATTTTAAAGAACTGCATTGACGGAGGAAGAGTAATATTTTTTACCAATATTGTTACATTTTAAAACAGTTGAGGGCGTTTCACTGTGCTCAGCGTCGTGCCCCTCAGCCATTCCAAATTCACCATAAATCATGCCTACATCAATGCATCACACCAAAGGACAGATCAGCACATATTATACAATTACACACATAATAATTTACTGTATGTGTGTTTCACTCACTGTTTTCACACCAGACCCCCGTGAAGCCGCCTGGACACACACACTCAGGTGAATGCAGAGGTTCACCAGAGACACACACTCCACCATTCAGACACGGGTTCTGTTGGCAGAGATCCAGATTCCTGCGCGGTGGAAAAAACCCTGACAGGAGCAAAACAAACAGAAACAGTCTGAGTCATCGCTGCAGCCGTGTGTGGACCACAGAGTCATTTACATCAGAAACTTCACCGTCACTGAATCATTTACACTATCAGTTTTCAAAATCATAAACAAATGCTCCCCACCATAACAATGCATTACTGTCACACATGACTAATGTGTGTATGATGTGTGTGTGTGGGGGGGGGGGTATTCAAATTGAAGGCAATCCTTAGAGATTTTCAGCAGTGAATTCACCTAAATGTAGATATAAGTAAGGAGGGAGGTCCCATTACTCCCAAGGATAATGCTGCTTGTATCATCTGATCTAGAAACAGTTTACCCACCCCAAATTCAAACATGAATTTTGGGGCAAATGTGGCCTGCTGGTTAGTGAGTCAGGCTTGCAATCAGAAGGTTGCTGGTTTGATTACAGTGCTGGCAGCTAGCAACTGAGGTACCCTAAACTAGGGTGTGTGTGTGTTGCAGTGTCTGATTTGCAGTGTGTTTATTCCTTACCAGTGATTGACTAAATGCGAAGGTCACATTTTGGGTATGGGTTACAAATGTGTCACTTTCAATTACTAGTGTGAATGGAAAAACTGATTGTAGATCTGAAGCTGTATACAATTTCATACATTTTTACTGCATTTCTGCTGTGGGCATGTGCAGTATTTCTATAACACCTGAACTTCTTTTATAAAAACATTGTAAATAACCAATAGTAAATAACATTGGAGTAAAAACAGGTTAATTTAGTATGTAAAACATTTCTTTTTGAATTACACCCATTCAGAAACTACTAGAAACCAACCAGATTTTTGTGATGATAACTTCACCCAACACATGCCTTTAACATTTGTAAAAGTTTCTACCCACTGGATTTAACCCCAGAACCTTTCAAATGAGTGCTGATATTGATCACTTGATTGATATATGACTATGATGTTGAAAGAAAATAGTTATAATTACAACTTAAAATTCAAATCACTTAAATATCAATATGATGAAAGTGTATGTCATCATCATGTGTAAACCGCAACAATAACAAATTATAACATTTTTGATGTCACTTATTATTTATCTAATTATTTACAGTCTTATATAGGGGTTGTGAATGTTACAGTAGAGTACGACCTGACACTTAAAGACCTGTGTATGACTCTATGGCCCTTTTATACCCCATATAAACCAATTCAAAAATGTTAGATGCTGTGTAAAATGTAGATAAAAACTCATATATGCATATGCAACTCGTATATGCAAATCTCATATTATATTTTATTCAAACTAGAACATAGACGACATATCAAATGTTGAAAGTAAGACATTTTACTAATTTCATGCAAAAAATTCATTTTGAATTTGATGGCAGCAACACTTCTCATATATGTGTATGTTTGAACCACAGCAGACAGACTTTAACCCTCTCTGTACATCTGCTGTTATAAACACAAAGATCTGGAGAACAGTCTTCCAAACATGATGTCTCTTATTTGGGGAATAACCTAAACACATCTGTCAGAAAGCGAAACAATCCTGAGCGACGCAGACAGTCTTTACACTGTGACAAAGCTCTGACTGCACAAAAAGACCATTAGTGTCAGAGCTTTACTAGAGGAAAGACGAAAGATGTTTCTCACCATTAAAGAGTCGCACTCGTGGACTGCAAACACCCCACTGACGGTCACGGTCAAAGTTATATGTGAGCGAACACCTTCACAAACAAAATCACAATCACACTGAGTGAATTATTTCATAAATATCAGATGAACAGAGAGAGACAGCAGGGTTTTTAAACTGATCGGTCCTGTGTAGAACAAAAAGAGGTCGCTGGCCTGTTTAAATAGGATCACAAACTTGCTTTCTGTTGTGAATTACTGGTTGTCAAGAGCAAAAAGCCATAGATATTTAGGCCAATAATAATAAACCAATTAAAACTAATGGGTCACTTGTGATGTTATTTGTGAAGGCCTTTCTTCTTGCTGTTTTAAAACCTTAAGCTTTAAGTTGAAACATTTTGTTACTGTGTTGGGTCTCCATGTGATAGCTAACGTAACGTCTGAGTCAGGTGAAAAACAGTTGAGGATTTGTACTCTTATGAGACTCATAGACTAACACTCAACCACAAACAAACCCTCCTACACATGAATGTGGTAAAATCTCCATGCAGTTATGCACACGCTGGTTCAGCTGCTGTGAGGTAACATGAATGATCACACAAACACAAACGATTTCTCTGACTGCCCTGATCATTCTGTTTGATAACACTCACTGAACATTTTCACAATGTTTATTACTAGTTATGAAATTTGTATATGTAGTTATTTATTTAGATGGAACCACATAGAACGTAGATGATAATGAAAGACTGTTCATACCCCAAGCTGGTGGTCCGGGGCCAATTGTCAAGGAACAGGGCTTGGGGTCAGGGTGGAGAGTAAGTTAAAATTACTCAATCAGCAGATGGGTCAGAATTCTGATTAGGAGGGGTTATAGTAGAGTTTGGGTTGGGTTATGATTCGTGTATTGGGTTGGGCAAGATTTTGGTTGATGTAATCAAAGACCTGACATTGAGCTGGTCAAGGATCTGCATTTGGGCAGGTGAGAATCTAAGTTTGAGCTGGTTAAGAATCTGGTTTAAGGTGGTTAAAGATGTGGGCCTGAGCTGGCTAGGAATCTAAAACTAGGCTAGGCAAAAATCTGGTTTGAGTTGACTAATTTAGGCTGGCTAAGTATCTGGACTTGGTTAAGATTTAGATGGTTTAATATCTGGGTTTAGACAGCATTGGGATTAGAGTTTGATTTGGTATTATGTTTTTACTAAAATAAGTGTTTTATCAGGGTAGTTTAGTCTGGCTCAATTTAACTCAGTTTTGTTTGAAGTTACGGATTAATTACCTGCAATCTTGTAATGGCTGCAGGAATTCAAATATTTTTCCTTGCTCTCTGTGATCCTATCCGAACAGACCCGTGACCCATATTTTGGCCACCACTGCCTGTGTATTTGAGGAAGTCTTGAATAATCTGAAAGCAAAGACTTTGGGCATCAGCTACATCTGTGTGCCATGGCAACAGTTTGCGATCCTGTTTGCATGCATGTGTATTACTCACCAGGCCTTATTAGAGACCAAAGGAATACATCGATGATAAATTGTCCCACCAAAGCGAAACGGAAACTTGCACTGCTTGCCATCTGTTGTGAAAACTAAAACCGACACACACCATTTCCATTACACCCAGTTTATAACAGTCAAGAGAAACAGATAGTAAAAACAATGGAATCCGTTTGGCGATTCATACCTTTTTGAGTTAAACTGTTTGGCTCTCTGAGAACTAACAGATCGATCCCAGGGGGCTGCTTGCGCTTTGAAACACAAACAGAAGGAGACGAAGAGAGATTTCTGAATGCACATGCCAAAAGTATCCCAAATAACTAACTTCCCCCCACCTCACCAGACACTTACCGACCGAGCACACTGCACACAGGATAATGCAATATAACATGACAGCAACAGAAGACACGAAAGACGAACTGGAGAACGATCCAAACACGACATTTCTGGACAAGCTGTTCCTTTTCCACGTAGAAATCTCTTGAAAAAAGTTTCTTTACAGCAGATCCGCAGTAAGAGTTTCTCGCCCTGTTATAAACAGAGGCGTCATCTGCAGGATCCCTCCATTATATCCCGGGGCAATGGACGCGTAAAACCTCTCCGCAGGAAAAGTCTCTTCAAGGGAGTTCCCACGAGAAAACCCTGTAATTACACCTGGCGGAGTGGGCAGACCCACCCCGGCGTGAGCCTGTGATGTAATTCTGGTCCACATGCTTTGATTTCGGGCTGTTGTCATGGACAACGGAATCCACCCACTCGTGATGTTGCGCACCTTTGCTCAGAGAGAGAAAATGTGACGAAAAGCTGGCGCGCGTGTTTGCGCGTCACTGGCTCTTCGTTCTTAGATCGAGAATGAGGTTAATCATTCACAGACCGAAACTTCCCCGAGAGAGTGAAAGCTGGAGGAATTCAGAGAGAGAGAGAGAGAGAGAGAGAAAAAAGAGAGAGAGAGAGACATGGTAACTACTGTAATGTCACAGTGCATCAAAAGATGTTCATTTTTAAGTGGTTGTAAATAATAAGATAGCGCAGATGAGTCATGGAGCTGTGCACATCACATGCACTGCAGTGTTACAGAGGAAACCTGTTTAAAACCTTTAACCCCAAAAATAAACACTGTTTCAAACACAGTTAAGACCTCCCTCACCACTGCCACTAAAAGTAAACAAAAAAAAAACAATAAATAAATCATTACTAATAATACTTTTATGCTTATGAAATTAACCTAGCACCAATTTAATTGGATTTACCCCTAATACAAAAAAGTAACTTTCAGCTGAATTATGGTCAGATAGAACATGATAAAAAAATGTCAAATTAAAATCTCAGCAAACTCTTGACCTTAAAAATATTCTTTCAGTAGTTATGGAGCCCCAGTGACACACATTAATTCTCTGAAGGTGGGTTTGCAGACAGCACACTCCCTCAGTCAGGGACAGAATACACTGGGATGGGCACTTTCACAGTCAGAGGACGATAAGTGTTGCCAAGTGGTTGCCAAGTGAGGAAGTGTGACATTTTACCTGACAGTAAGGGATTGCCTGGGTGTAGTAATATGTTTAAAGTGAAACAATGTGTGAAAATCAGTAAATGAGGGAGTAAAATATGCTCCTAAATGAGCTTCCAGTCTGCCTTTTGTTTATAGAATCAGTCCCACCCACTGGCTCCATTATAGGTTATGTTTCTACTACACCTGTAACTATTTGTGTCAAAGGTCACGTAACCTGAGCTTAACTCACAGACATAGAGAGAGAGAGAGAAAGAGAGAGAATTATTGTATCTGCAGCCTTCAGCTCTGTTATTTTACAATACAGGTGCATTTGCCATTTTGAAAATGAAGTAAATTACGTAACAGGGTTAACAATTTTACATTCTAATGATACATTACTGGCCTTGTGTTGAGGGTCACGAAAGTGTTTATAAAAATAAACACATTCAGGGCATGGTTTTAACATGGTATTGAACCAATTTTTAATTATTGTTTGAACAGGGTTGAACTTGATGGTCCCCTGATTTGATCAGGCTAATGAAATCAGTCCTGTTATCGGATTTGTGCTGATGTCTGTAAAAACATATATGGGGTGGGGTGTTTTGTGAACAATTAGGGTCTTAATGTCAAAAAGGTTGAGATCCCGTTTTAAAGAAATTCATGCACTTTATTTGGACGCCATCTAGCGTACAACAGATGTACATGCGCTGCGAACACTTTCACAGTTATTTTCTCGCGTTTGTTCATTGCCGACAGTCAATTTCAGTTTCATAAGCAGTTTCAGCCGGCCTTTCCTTGGAATAAAGGATATGTTTCACTTACAATTACACGGAAACACTACTGATTTTCACAGCGAGATATTTCCATTGTATCCCTAGGGGTAATCCCAATGCAGACAGTTATTCTGGGACATAAAACTCTTTATTGACCTTCCAGAGAAACATATCTGACGAGCTTTATAAAGCTGTGAGCATGAGATAAGCATTCATTTATTAAGAAACTACTATTAACATCAGCCACAGAACCCGAGGTAAGTGTGTGTCAAATCTAATCGCGTCCACACGTTTGTGTTGTGTCTTTATTTCTTTTCAAAAGAGTTCAAATCTAAAGATGTCAAAGTCGCATGTGGTGTTTCTTTACCGCAGTTATTTGTTGTTGTAGTTAGTATGTTTGAGAATTTAATGCCTTAACGTTTTCTGTGACAATATTGTAGCAAATTGTGTACAATTCATTTATTACAATTTCTGATGATCAAAAAAATTGTGTTATATGTTAAAATACAGATATACTTTCTTACATGTGTGTTTGTACTTTATGTAGTAATAATTTTAAAAGAGATATCTCAAATGATTGAGAATACACATGCCCTTCTGTATGTTTCCGCTGTGAGAGTGAACTGGGTTGGTATTTGTGACCTTTGATTTATGAGCTACACGAATACAGTGAACTTTTGCTCACTGTGATAAGAACACAGATTGAGAATACAGGACAATAAAGCCCACTCGACATCTGATCTTAGGTCTAATTTAGATGTTGCTGAGATATTTTTGGGTCAGTGTGTCTCATGCTGTCTGATCAGAACCATCTGCGGGTAGGATGCAGTCTTACTGGGCTATTACAGTGTCACCAGTTTGTCATCAGCCAGAGTGAACGATCCTCATCTGGGCTAGACCTCAGACTCTTTGTTCTCACCATGACACAGCCCGGCTGGATTTAGTGATCTGTCAGTGACTCAAGCCCCGACTCGGACCTGTGCAGGTCTGCATCTGTCTGGGTCAGCACCAGTGATTCACACTGGAGCTCAAAGTGCCGTGACGTTTGTATGTGTGTGATTCATTTCACACACACTTTAGTCCTGCGTTTTATCCAGAGTCTTTTATTAAAACCACAAAACACTAGCCCTGTACCTTATTGTTATACACACACAGATGTTGACATATATATTTTATGAGGACCCTCCATAGACGTAATGGTTTTTATACTGTACAAACTGTATATTCTGTATATTCCGCTAACCCTCACCCTACCCATAAACCAAACCCTCACAGAAAACTTTTGGCAGTAGTGTACATATGTCATTATACACATTTGTGTCCTCATAAAATACAAATTCAACTCTCCTCCCCCACACACACATATACTCTTCCAAAGTATAGTTTATAATATAAACACACATTTAAAGTATAGTAAACACACACATATCTTAATGAGGGCATAATATAGACTTTTGTTGTTTTATATTAAGCTAATAATTATGTCTAACTAATAATTTAACTAACTAGACAAAGAGAAATTCTGTAAAACATATCTATAAAGAAAACCCACAGGTATTGCTTAAGGATTTAAGGTGTACAGACTTCCACAGTATGAGAACTTGAGTGTTTTTTTTTGTAAGTCAAGGGGAATGATGCTGTTAGGCGGTTTTGGGTTTGACAGTTTGCGCACGGATGGAGGTATTTCATACTTGTAATGTGGGAGGATCCAGGTGTGGCACAGGAAGTGAGTCACATCCTCAGGGGAAGAGCTCAGAAATCAGGCCAGCAGTTGGACAATAATTATTATAAGCATTTAGTGGATTACATGACACTTTTCACAAATCAACTGTAGCAAGCATTATGGACACAAATCCAAAGTTTTTGTTATTGTTGTAAAAACAAAGTTTTAAACAAGTTACATAATTAACTAACATAAAATTAACCTAATTTGAATCATTGCATGTTTTACCACTCATGTACGCCAGAGGTCTTTACCTTTATTTCTGATACCTAAATTATTGTAGGAAATATATATATATATATATATATATATATATATACATTTATTGATAACTGCAAACCAACATTTGGTAATAAGCCCACGTTCCTAGTGAACTAATTTAAAGTAAATGTTTAACCCTTTTAACAATATTTGCATATACATTTTAAATTATAATTTTATTTATCCATAGATCAATGTTTTCAGAAAGCCACAGTTGTCCTTCTTCGGGGAAAACTTATGGATGGGTCACTTATGTCTATTCAACAACAAAAAACAAAAAAATTACCATCATTTACCGTCATGTCATTCCAGACATCATTTGTATTAACACAAATTCTGTTTGTTTCCCAGCTGTTTACATTTGCAAACGAATATGATTATGTGAATATTTGGCAAAACAAGCTTTTAGTATAACTTTGTAACTTTTGATATAACTTTGAGTGGATTTGTCCATTTACTGTAAGTCCAATAATTCACTAAGAAACGTTTGGGTGTGTGCGTACAGAAAACCACCGTCTACGCCTTTGTTTCTCGAATGCAGCCCAGTTCTATAATGCTTAATAGTTCCTGTTCAGACATGTGCGCATGCGTGTAACTCGTGTGTGCAGTGGTGGTGGTAGGAACAGGAGTTGACTGAGAGTGACAGATGCGCAAAACAACATTAAAGATCTTTCTGTTTTTATGGGAAGTGGTTAAAGTATTTTATTTTTATTTTACAATTTTCGTGGGACAACTATGATGGACTGCCTCAGTCTAGGTAAAAAAAATAAGAAACTGGTATCACCTGGTATAGAGCCAGGAATTTTTCATAGGGTCAACCTGGGTGACATAGAAAAGCAAAGAAGGGACTCATGCAATCATAAAATCTTTTAATAAAGTATTTTACATGCCAAAAAAGGGTATAAATACTACAATAAAGGCTATAAATTAAACTGACATTTTAATTAAAAAATAAAATCACCAAACAATTAAAAAATAGTTTCAAATTTACTGCCTCATGTTATTCCAAACTTAAATTGAACTTATGAATGGTCTCATGGTATAGTTTTATATTTTATTAAAAAAAAGAACCACACTAAGTTTAATTCACGAGCAAAAAAACATGTTTGCAAACACACAAGCTGTTCTAAGCCATTGGCTACCATCATAAGTAACTACATTAGATGTATTCTACATGAACTACATTAGATGTATTCTACATGAACTACATTAGATGTATTCTACATGAACTGCATTAGATGTATTCTACATAAACTAAATTAGATGTATTCTACATGAACTACATTAGATGTATTCTACATAAACTAAATTAGATGGATTCTACATTAACTACATTAGATGCATACATGAACTGCATTAGATGTATTCTACAGGAACTACATTAGATGGATTCTACATTAACTACATTAGATGGATTCTACATTAACTAAAATTTATGTTATTAACAACAAAGCACATAAGCGTAAATCACGCTGTACCTGCAGGCGGGTGATCATTTGAGGGAGAAGTGAGAACTTTCCGTCTTAAGCGCGCTTCACTCCTCTGACTACTCATCTTAATCTAGTAATTACTGATGAGTCGCGACCCGCAGTTAAAGAGTTGTGACTGAGGTCCTTCTAGAGCCATATCGCAGAAATGACTTAAAAATGCAGTTGATCGTGTCATCTGCTGCAGCTGCTGTGCGCCAGTACTTTCAGGGACGGGTTTACGAAAAAAACTTATACAGTGTAGTTTGAGTTTGCTTTTGTTCAATGTCTCCTTGAGTGCTTTACATTAGTTAATTTCAAACTTGCGCCGCGAATGACCGTAATGGTTCTGTCACAAACAGGGTGGATATACAGAAATCTTTGACCCTTCCTAAACTGCAAATACCACACGTAGACTCACGAGTCTGCGTGTGTGCCACTGTTGTTTGGTTAACCCTTTTTGGTTTGGAATACCAGGAGGGTAAAAAAATTATAGAAAACTTTTCGTTCTGGGTAAAATATCCCTATAAATAAATAAATAAATATTTGCCCACTTTACTGTGGATTTTATTTTTTGTTTACTTGATTACTACCAGAGGTTAAAAATGCATTTACATGACAAAGAATAAGAAAACGAATTTTAAATGACAGCATTCAGAATGATTATTAGCTCGCGTGGGCTGACAGTGGCTAATAAACCCATCAGGAGGAACAGCAGGAAAACAGGGCCAAGCGCTCAGTGATTCATTCACACAATCAAGACTTTGACTCAGCACATGTGAGCTATCGAGCCGCTCTCCAGCAGTCCAGCTCATGGTCCTGGGAGATGCGAGACCCCGTCTAGACCGAGAGTGATTCACATACATAACTGCACACACATGTGTTTATTGGAAAGATTCTCACATTTAAAAGCATCTTTCTGTGGTGTTCAGCACCAGTAGAACCTGAATGCCGGGCCGGTCTGACGCCTGACGTGTTTGCGCCTTTATTCGGCCGGGCGCGGTCCTGCGGTGACGCGAGCGCGATTAAACACACCTGAACACACCTGAACACCGGCGATATTTTGCTGACTCACCGCAGTGTGAAAGCGCACGGCTGAGGAAGCGCTGCATCCATTCCTGCTGGACCTCTGGAGAGTCACGTACAGCTGGCATGTTCATCGGCAACTGCTGGAGGACACAAGGGCTAAAGATCTTTATTCTTTTCACACGCGACAGGTAAGAAGAAAACAGAAATTAAAGGACAAAAAGTTTTCTTTAAAGCTTAGAGTCTTAAGAGCTTGCAATTAAAACAAAACACGGTTACTCCATTGTTTTCTACAACACATCAAAAGTAGTTCGGGCATTTTCGATGTGAAAAAGAAACATTTAATTTACAAACTTTTTTCAATACTGACACAGCATTATTCCAGTGGGGTGATTTAAGAAATGATTTATTGTGTTGTTTTAAAGTTTCGTCCAGACTGCAGGAGGAAGTGAGGTGTTTAGATAGGAAGGGAAAAGGTGGCAAGATGTTGGCATAGCTGTTGGTGTTCACTGGCCAGCTATGCCTCCATGTTGCCATTTTTTACTTCTGTTTTCTGCGCGACCAAAGTGATTGTGGCCCAGATGTTATAATATTTGCATTACCGGTTAATTTTTCATATTTGTGACGTGTGTAGATGTACAGATAATAGTACAGATAATAGATACATATAGATGTACAGAATAATTCATGTAATTAACAGGTAATGATTCTAAACAAGTTCCCAGCTGTTTAACAACACTTAGATTTGTATGGGACATATAGATACATACCTTTGTTATATAAATATTACATTTACGCATTTGGCAGACGCTTTTATCCAGACATTGCAATATACTATACATTGTTTGTATGTGCAATCCTTGGCATCGAACCTATGACCTTGACGTTTTTAACGCCATGCTCTAACCACTGAGCTTCAGGAAAGTCTATATATATATATATATATATATATATATATATAGTTTATTTGATTGATTACAGTGATTACATTGTAGTCATTCTCATACAATCTTTTGAAGCCCATTTTAATCTCGATATTAGTCTTTATAGTTCTGTTTATTTTCTTCTGTAAATTAAATAATGATAAAGCTTGTTTTGTGAATTGTAAGTTGTATTGTATAATATAAGGGCTGCAAGTTTATATATATCATTCTGTAATTGTACATTTCTAACAAACACACATAAAACCACAAAGCCTTTTCAGCTATAAAATATTTCAATTAATTTTTTCTGATTTTATTATGTAGTTTTACCGTATTGATGATATCTAATCAAAAAGTTATCATTTTGTTGCTTTATTGCACATGTTTTTTTAACTTTTTTGTGCTTTTTTGTATTAAAATAATACAAACAATATATAACAATGTTTTATTAAGCTTAAAAGTTATAATTTTATTTTTTAAAATTCTATGCTTATACCAAAACCATATTTACTAGCTATTATAATAAGTAAATAAAAAGGCTGATTTGGGTTAACTGTGTGCTCTTTGAAACCGAGATGACCCCTAATTAAAATAACCACAAATTGAAGCATTTGATTTATATTGAATGGAAACAATTTTAGTGGAAACCAGTTAAAATGTAAACAGTGAAAATGTGCAGTTATTACCGTGAGATAATTAACCTGATCTAACACATTACTTTCATTGTGTAACCGTGTACAATAAAAATACACCAGTTATTAAAGAAAGAAATGAAGAAATCAAGTCTATTCCAATTTATTTCTACAGCAATTCTGCACTGTTGCAAAGAAGCGTTACAGTAAAGAAGAAACGACAGAAATGCAAACATATCAATATAAAAATAAAGACATTCCTCAGTCTCCTGCCAAATGATTTACAGTTAATATTAGTGAGGCTGAATTTATGGACATTGGGATATGTGGAACAATTTACTTAAAAAACTGTATGTATGTGTACATATCTGCTCTGTTACAAGTGTTTCTATGTCAACATTATTCCATATTCATCTCGTCAAAGTTTCATTACTTGGTCCACACTGCTGACGTGTGGAGTCATGGTTAATTGTAGAGTTTGTCCACTGGCTTGTTGGGAACTTACTCAGTAACACACCCAGATATGAAGTTTCAGGCACCAAAATAATCCTCCAGATTAATCTCTCAGGATTAATCAGGTTTCTGAAACCATATCTACTGGTTTCAGTAGATATAGCTCCTGCGTAAAGAATCAGATCCATCTGAACTGGATCTTACCTCTATCCTCTATCGGTTTTGACCTGTTTGATTGGCGAAAACATTTAATAGGGTAAAAGAGTGAAGGAGCTTTTGTGAGATAAAGTAAACACAAAATAATTTGAATTATGTTTATATTTTAAGACATTTGATGTAGAACAATTATGTTGCTGATGATTTAAGGGTTTACAAGTTCCCAGTTTTCTTTGTTATTTTCTTTTACAGTCTGTTTCCTTTATTAATGCTCTTGTGGTTTTGTTGAAAACTCTTATTTCATAATGTGTCATTATATCCTGATGTGTTTGTTGATTAACATGTTAAATGTTCACAAACATTTAACAGCTGAAAGTTTCAAAATGTTCTTGTTTAGGGATTTAAGGTTTGGAGAACATTTAGTAAAAAACAAAAATCAGAAGTAGCGTTTATATTATCCATTCAAATAGGTATTTATTACTGTGAATAAAGCTGTTACTTACAGCAGTTAAATTAACAAGGAGCCATTTTATATGATGTAGTTTTAGGAGAAAAAATATTTATACGATGTACTTTTTGTGTACATTGTTACAATAATAAACCAGGTTAAAGCTTAAAGGGTTGACCTTTTCTTTAAAAATACTTTGCCGCTATAATACAAACTAAGTCTCTGTCTTTTTTGTTTACATACAAATTACATGTGCCCAACTGAAGCAGATTTGTGTGTTTATGCTAAATCTGACAAACCCCTTTGAGGCTGTCCATAAAAGTAAAAATACTTGGTAAACTAATAAGGTTTTAAATTAATTATAGATTTACTACTTTAAGTTAGTATATATCAATCCTGTAAAATTATATTTTTA
Source organism: Botia almorhae (assembly GCA_036877575.1). Taxonomy (NCBI): domain Eukaryota; kingdom Metazoa; phylum Chordata; class Actinopteri; order Cypriniformes; family Botiidae; genus Botia; species Botia almorhae. The sequence continues at coordinate 32,877 of JAZGTJ010001795.1, forward strand.
ATTTAACATCTTATTGAGATTTAAATTGCACATGATAATGAGTTATTATCAGGTCAGTGTTATGAGATTATCAGTAATTCATTTACGTTTATTGTATTAATTTAATAAAGAATGGATAAATGAGGATAAATGAGGACATCCCTAGACTTCTATTGTTTTTATACACTGCCAGTTATAAACACTATAATATGACCTACACTATAACCCTATAAGAAAACTTTCTGGATTTTTTAAAGTTTTTAAAAAACTTTATTTACTATATTTTTATAGCATGTGTACTATTGAAGATGACCCCAATAGGAGTTTTTGCTCAGATTTGTCAGGTTTTGCTTAGTTTGTCCCAAATATATATGTAACCCCCCATATGCACGGGGTTAAAACCTGTCTACTTAGAATTCAATTCTAGTGAACCATTTGGGAAATTTAAAGACCTGACATCCTAACCCAGCATTGTAAGGACAGGGTTTGAGTGGATGCTTCCTGGTTTAATCATGACATATAAGGACTTTCCTAGTTTATCTTAATACCATACGTGTAATTTTTCCTATAAGAGTACTACATTACCAATGTTTGTTTCAATTTCAGCATATAGAAAAAACAGACATTATCATGAAATATTTGCTCTGGCTTGATCCTGTGAGACATTTCAGAAGACAACCCTGAGTTTGCAATGTGAGCTACAACAAGAGTGGAGTCAAGAGCATCTCTGCATAAGGATACATTTTAGATATAAAAAATAAAAAAGGAATTCAGAAACCAAAAAGACATTTGACTTGTTAACAGTCACTGAAAGGTATCCCCTCAGTAGGATTAAACATTTTTCAAGAATGAGGATTAAATACATAATTGAACAATTTGAGATTATGGTTTTATTGTAAAAGACATGTATTTTATTTACTAGAATTATTTTTTTAAGTTGCTTTGACTGTCAAATTAACCTGATTTGAATTAACTTAAACTTGGTTGGAGAAAGTTCAATGGACAAAACCCAGCAAGTTTTACACTTGAAACAAGACAAGTTAAAGGGCAGTACAATAAACGAGAAACGTACATTTACTGAAGAAAATGCGACGCCATGCGATGCCATGTTATGATAACAGAGAGGCAGAAATTTATGAAGCTGCAGTTTATAGAAAAGACTGAGTGTTGACCTAGATAAGGATTTGTGGATCTCGAACAGAACTGAACGCATCAAAGAGTACGTGTAGACGCATTCTCAAATATCACATGTGCCTTATCTAACTCCTAATCCACAACCTGCGAGTGAGAATTCTAGTTATGTGACACAGAGTTATGCTGCAGGCTCACTTAGTTCCCTCCCTCTGAAAATGAAAAAGGAGATAAAGGCAGTGACAGTTCCTATGAAGCAGGAACACACAGCTCACATCAGCAGGAACACATCACAGCTCTCAGTGTTCTCCATTGAATGGTAAAACTGAGCCATTTGATGGAGCTGATGACATGATGCATCAAGGCTATTCAAAACATATACAGCATGATGTAGACCCACCCTCTCAAACACCTGCTGGGTGAAGCACACCAGCGCTGCCCCATGCCAATGACTTCTCTACATATCTGCTGAGGAAAGATTTGGTGAGTTCTGGCTTGTTCTGTTTTGATGACTGCCCTGAAAATTACTGGGCGTGGAAAACGTCTTTTCAAGCTGTAACCAGTAAACTTAATAGTAACAAGTGAACTTAATAGAACTTAACTAGTAAAGAGGAGATCAACCTTTTTGTTATGGCTTGGTCCTGACTCATCTAATCATGCCAAACGGATTAAATCAGTTCATGTCAGTACTCCTACATTAGGAGTATGAATGATATGGCGTCGCCTGGAGGACTGCTACGGATGTCCAGAGGTCATTGAGCAGGCGATGTCAAAGAACTCAATTATTTTCCTCCCATCACAAACAAAGACACTTATCATCTGAGAGATCTTACAGAGGAGGTCACTGCTGAGGTCACCACAAAGTGCACTGAGATTAGTTGAGATACTAGTAAGCCCAAGTCATGTTCAAAGATCTGTCTTGTGAAAGTTTATCCCTCTAATCAATGTAAAAAAGCAAAAAACACATTTATGCTGTGCTAGATGAACAGAGCAATAGATCTTTGGCAAAGTCGCAGTTCTATAATCTGTTCAACATTGTCAGTAGTTCTTCCCCTGTGTTCAGGGGTAGTGTCCACAGGGGGGAAGAAAGTTAGTGGATTCTCAGTCGAATCGCTTGATGGGAAAACAGTAGTTGCTCTTCCATCTTAGAGTGTAATACTATACCAGACAATAGATCTGAGATTCCAACACCTGAAGTAGCTGTGCATTTTCCCCACCTCACTGCGGTGTCAGAAAAAAATCCCCCTTTAGATGTATATAATATACTTCACAATGAGCGAACTTGAGTGCAAGAAGGAATTCTTTCCTTCTTGCACAAAGGGCATCAATGTTGTAAACAAGGTGAGTCACCTCTCTTGTCATACATACCTGACCCACCATGTTCTCTCAAACGTTTAAATTCTAATTACAATTATGCTAAGTGCTTGAAGGAGAACGTGTTCTTCAGATCTTCAGAGAGCGATAGAGTAGCTCTGTCTGTGGAGGATGAAGTCTTTGTGGACATAATGGACAAAGAGATGTACCTTGACAAAGATAACCACCGGGTGACGCCACTTTTTTATTCCGCTCTCCAAGAATTCATCTCCCAAACAATGGAGAGCAAGCTATGCAGAGGCTGAACTCATTTACAGTGCACTCTTACAAAGAAACCAAACATGAAAACACATTTATTTGATTTTATGCATAAGATAATTGAGAGTAAGCAAGCAGAACCTGCTCCACCCTCTACAACCGAGGAAAGAATGTTGGTATTTACAAACCTGACAAAATTAGGGTGGTCTTTGATTCAAGTGCCCAATGTATAGGGGTTTCTCTCAATTGAGTGGTCCTGATCTCAACAATACCCTTTTGGGTGTGTTGTTGCGTTTTCATAGGGAAAAAGTAGCTGTGATGGCAGACATAGAACAAATGTTCTATTTTTTCAAAGTTAAAGAGCAGCACCACAACTATCTTTGCTTCCATTGGCACAAAGACAACTGTGCAGAAAAGAACAACAGAATGTGCACGTCTTTGGCAATAGTCCTTTGCCAGCTGTCGCTATACATGCCCTACATGCCCTGAGTGTATAATGGATGCTAAGGACTTTGCACTTCGCAACATCTATGTAGCTGATGGTATCACATCATTTCCTACTGAAAAGGAAGCCATTAATCTCTTGAAGTGCACACAGTAACTGCTACCAAAGTCAAGCCTGGATCTGCATAAAGTGGCCTCTAACAGTGATGGAAGCTTTTCCCTCTACTGACAGAGGTAAATATCTCAAAGACCTAGATTTCAATGAAGACCCGATACCTCTCCAACGTAGCCTTGTTATAAGCTGGAACCTCAACACAGACTGTTTTGCATTTAAAGCTTCTCAAGATCTCAAACATTTCCCTTAAAGAGGGATCTTCTCTACTGTCAATAGTCTATATGATCCTCTCGGGTTTGTCTGTCAGGTCACTATACAAGGCAAAGCTTTGGTGAGGGAATTTTGACAATTCAGCAGGATTAATTATGCCACCAGGTTTGTAGCAGCAGCTCACTTATCTCTCACCAACTGGTTTTCAGGTCCAGGGTTTCTTAGGGAATGTGGCCTATAGAATGTATAGAATGTAGTGTTGAGGAGTCATATGGACTTGTCAAAGCAGAAAAGGATGTTGAGATTCGCCCTCAAGTGAATGCTCTGGCAACTGACGTTACTAAGCAGTCTCTAGGCTCAAATAGATTTCAGCGTTTTTTGAGCTGGAGATCTTTGGTAAGAGCTGTCACTACCCTTACTCACATCGCAAATCATTCTCATGACCTCTACCTGACAACCTTTGTCAAAAGTGGCATCAGAGTACAAAAACTTCAGATGTGGTGAGATCACAAGCCAAGTCAACTATAATAAAAACTGTACAGCAAGAAGTGTACAAAGAGGAATCTGAGCATCTGATTAATTATGATAAAGTTTTGCAGAGTAGCACACTCCTGAGACTTGATCCCTTTGTGTTTGAGGTCTATTAAGAGTAGGGGCTCGCATTCACCATGCTGAAATCCCAGATCCAGAGAAGCATCCTTTTATACTCCCACCTAAACATCATGTGACTTCTCTTTTAATTCAACATTATCATGAACAGGTGGCACATAAAGGCCGCTATTTTACTGAGGGCGCTATACATAGTGCTGGATTGTGGATCGTCAGCAGCAAAAGACTTGTTTCAATTATCATCCACAAATGTGTGCTATGCAAAAAGTTGAGAGGCAAAACGGAAATTCAAAAGATGACGGCTTTGTCCTCAGATTCGAGAAGGGGATGTTGTTCTGTTAAAAGATGGAGAAGTGAAGCGCAATGAGTGGCCAGTTGGTCTCATAACAAAGACTGTAGCCTCATCTGATGGTAAAATTCATAAGGTTATGGTGAAGACTGCTAAGCAGGGAGTTGTCAGAGAGTACTTAGGACCTACAGGGGTTGGACAATGAAACTGAAACACTGGCCAGTTTAGTGTTGGAGGTTTCATGGTTAAATTTGACCAGCCTGGTGGCCAATCTTCATTGATTGCACATTTCACCAGTAAGAGCAGAGTGTGAAGGTTTAATTAGCACAGTAATAGCACAGTTTTGTTTAAAATATTGCAATGCACACAACATTATGGGTGACATATCAGAATTCAAAAGAGGACAAATTGTTGGTGCACGTCTCGCTGGAGTATCTGTAACTAAGACAGCAAGTCTTTGTGATGTATCAAGAGCCATGGTATCCAGGGTAATGTCAGCATACGGCCAAGAAGAACGAACCACATCCAACAGGAGTAACTGTGGACGCAAGAGGAAGCTGTCTGAAAGGGATGCCGGTGCTAACTCGGATTGTATCCAAAAAACATAAAACCACAGCTGCCCAACTCACTGCAGAATTAAAAGTGCACCTCAACTCTCCTGTTTCCACCAAAACTGTCTGTCAGGAGATCAACAGGGTCAACGTACATGGTGGGCTACTATAGCCAAACCTTTGGTCACTCGTGCCAATGCCAAAATTCGGTTTCAATGGTGCCCGCATTGAAAATCTTGGACTGTGGACAATGTGAAACATGTATTGTTCTCTGATGAGTCCACCTTCACTGTCTTTCCCACATCCGGGAGAGTTACGGTGTGGAGAAGCCCCAAAGAAGCATACCACCCAGACTGTTGCATGCCCAGAGTGAAGCATGGGGGTGGATCAGTGATGGTTTGGGCTGCAATATCATGGCATTCCCTAGGCCCAATACTTGTGCTAGATGGCCGCGTCACTGCCAAAGACTACCGAACCATTTTGGAAGACCATGTGCACCCAGTGGTTCAAACATTGTATCCTGAAGGCGGTGCGGTCAGGAAACGTTTTCCTCCACCAGCATCACGTAGTGACCTGGCCACTATTCTGCCAGAAGAATGGCTCAAAATCCCTCTGGCCACTGTGCAGGACTTGTATCTGTCGTTCCCAAGACGAATTGATGCTGTATTGGCCGCAAAAGGAGGCCCTGCACCATACTAATGAATTATTGTGGTCTAAAACCAGGCGTTTCAGTTTCATTGTCCAACCCCTGTATATGCGATGTGATCTTACTTTTGTCTGGCATTCAGAATGCATAGTGGTACAACATAAGTTATAGCAGGTGGGGAGTGTAACGTGCAGTGTTTATCTCTCACTATGAGATTTTCATTTAAGTACGCTTGCAGCATCTACAGATGGAAAATGTTATTGCATTATTCTCTAAAATGCAACCAAATGAAAATGTTTAAAAGGCTATAAAAGAGATGGTGATAGGCATTCACAGTTCGCGTTGTTTGCTTTAATCCTTGTGGTAGATACGACCTAAGTCTCTATTTTTATTCTAAAACCATTTAATAAAACTTCCTTTGAGTTAGTTATAAATGGTTGATATTGACATGTTTAAAAGTTAATGTTATGTCTAAAAATCCATCATGATCTAGTAGCTAACATGTTAATGGAGCTGTGCAATTGTTTTTATACACAAGCATAGCCCAGGATGATGCCCAATACTGTATCTAACTTTAGCCATGTTTTCATCCACCTATTTTTGTGGATGTTTTGGGATATTGCATAAAAAAGCTTGATGAAAATGCCAAGATGTAGATCAACATGAACGAATAAATATCCAAAACAGGGAAAAAAATAAAATTCACCACAAACCACATGGCTCCAAACGGGCACGACTGTGAAAATATACAACCATTAATTGAAATTCAAACCCCAATGCAGCACAGCACTCAAGAGGAAATACAAATCACCAGGAACCACAGAAGAATCCCCACCATCTCATCAGTGCCAGTCCCACCCATGGACGAGACCATGGAATCAGGAAGGAGGCAGCTGCCATGGAAGCAGGAAGAACGACAACTAAAAGAAAAAACAAAACCATAACATTAATACTATTATTACAATAATAACTTAGTTAATACCTTGAATTGAGCATGTGTGTCAAATTCTTTTATCCAATCAACTACCTTTAAAATAACTGGATCTATGAAAAAGGTGTCTGGTTCTCTTTTAAAAGACCTATAAAACAAACTTTTTATGAAAACGACCATCTTCATAAACGTTAATGAGAAATCACTTGATAACTCCTATTACCTCTGAACATAATTCACTCACACATCATTAATCAATTCTGAGGACTGTGTCGCCAGGCCAATCATCAGTAATACAAGCAGGGTTCCAAAACACAACAACAAAAAAACTTTTCACTCAACATTTTCTACTAGTTTCTTTACACCTTCCCATTACCTTATAATAAACCCATACATGAAGATGACTTAACGACACGTGCAGCATAAAACATAACAAATTCAACAAAATAGTTACTATTGAAACACAGTTAAGCACAAATGACCTGACCATCAATGAATTTGTCAGGAATAAGCACAGAGAACCCAGATGCGAAACAAGAGTTTATTGGCAGAGCTGAGAATGAGTAAGACAGCGAGGACGTAACTTCTCCGGACGAGTACCAGCGGAGCGACGACACACAGCACTCGGGACTTATCAGCTGCAGCAGAGAAGCAGGCACCGGAACTCCAGTCTCAGAGACGGCACGGATGGACGAGTGTGCGGCAGGCGAGCGCAGGCGAGATGGTCGTCGCGGGCGAAGGAAATCCCAGCGGAGAGCAAGACGGAGAAGAGGGCGGAGCTGGTGAACGTAAAGGCGGAGGCGATCGGTCCGGAGGCAGACGGGAGAGCGGGATGGCTGGACAGCGCCTGACCCCGGGACGGGGGGCAACAGAGCGGGAATCCTGCACACAAGAAAACACAAGACACAACAAACAAGCTGGAGCCTGTAACAGACAGGACAACACACACACAACTAACTAACGCCAGCCCAGGCGATACACACAGAACCCGATGCAAAAGCAGAGGGCTGACATGGCTGACTAGACTGCTGAACTTGACTGACAAACTTGGCTACGCTAAGCTAGCTAACGCTACTGTGAAACACAGCTGACAGGTCAGGAAACGGCTATGAGCACGACGATATGACAAGGACTGCACACAGCGGGGAAAACTATAATGGAGAGAAATCAATCGGGAGGGGTGACATGGCGAGCTGTCAAAAACCCGTGTGCTCCGACAGAAAACAATACAAACCCGGTGGATCAGTCCGAAATCCTAACAGAATGAGGCAAGAGCACGCTATGCTACTGTGCGTGTATTTATGGCACGCACAGACATAAACCTTACGCTACCCCACAGACTTATGTGACGTGTAGTCCCGAACTCATACATCATGTTGTTACATATGATGACACAGGACTGTGCCTCAGGCGTGCAATAGGACAGATTGTTTCTTCTATTTCATAGCAGCTTGCCTTTTTTATTGTAACCCCAGTAACAATTATAGGCAATGTTAAAACTGGGGCCTGGGTAAGTATGAATATCAATTGTGTTTTACAAATTACACATTACCTATTTTCCCTCCCACAGCAATAAAGACTGAGAATTTAAAAGCTTGTTTTGTATGGGTTTATATATATATATATATATATATATATATGTATATGTATTCAAATAAACAAACAAATAATTATAGCAAAGTCAATAAAATAAAATGTGAAAGTATACCTTTTGTTCTCTGAAAGTTTGAAATTTAAATAAACTGTTAAATGATTTCCTTTTAAAAGAATGACACGAGAAAATGAACTTTCATTCACAAATGTTAAACACATTTGCACTGAATAAACTCTCAGAACTCGCCGATCATAACCGCAAACAATCGCGGAACATCAATAACATATAAATAACAGATAAACATGCACATATAAATGTACTTGCATCAAGGCATTAAACGCATTATACAGAGTTAATATGTTGCCTCAACATGCTATGACGTTCCCACGAATTACTATGTTGTGTCCACAGCATAGTATCACATTCCCACAAATTAATATGGCCATATATTATTATTATATATATATTAATATGGACATAACATAATATGTTGTGGCCATGACAAAAAAAGTGAACCGAGAATGTCCCTTCCCAGGCACTGTATGAAAACAGCTATTGTCAGTGTCAAAAAGAATATGCTCACTTTCACTTTCCCTGATAAGAAAGGATTCACACTACATTTGGTCATGGCCACCGATGTCTCATTACATAATTCCTGTAAATGGGAGAAAGACAGGTACAACAGTGAGGCAAAAATATTTGCCAAGAGACCACTACAAATAATTCTAGTCATTCAAGAATATTCAGTGTGTAAATATCTACTGTCACATGTTTTGTATTCAGCAGACACAGAAAAAACACAAATATTTGGTAATTATAATTACTTAAACTTTTCATCAATAAAAGATAAACAAAAAAATAAAAAGCTGTACACTATCCAAGAAGAATCCCCATAGTTGTATGTTATCTCCTCATTTGGAAAATCTCCTGTACTAAATAGGCACAGGTGTGGCTTTCCTTCAACAGCAATCGTTTTCATTTTGCAGTTTGGATTTTTACCAGTCATCCAAGCATTCTATCCTTCTAAAAAATAGGACAGAAAATTATTTATATGAGTTTAATAAAACGAAAGATCATGACTGACATTTTTCAGGTTAGGCAAACTTTGGTCTATTTTGAAGTTAATGTAAGGAATACTGTCCCAGGTCCAAGCCTCCACTGAATAAACAGCCACTGTTTATTAGATCATACATTTAACAGAGTTAATAAACTCCCATGGTAAACTACAGTTTTCTGGCTCATGATGTCCCAGAGACCAATATTTTAATGATATAAAAAATGAATAACTTTTTGGCCATCTAGGACTTTGAAATGGAAAAAGATTAGGATTGTAATTTTTTAGTATTTTTACAACACATTGCAAGTGTATATGTATGTATATGTTTTTTATGAAAGAGCATTTGGATTCTAAAGCAGTGGGGCGTGACGTCAAACTTAGCAAGCGAACTGTCAGATAGATAATGTGACAGGTAAATTTCTTTCCTAGTTATTAATTTAAGAAAATGTAATAGGTGGGATGATCGACTCAAGATAAAAACAATTATCCCTTTTAAGAAATAAAGGAATTTATTTAATTCCATAAATTCATAAGGAATTTATTTTATTATTATTTTTTTATTTATTTTAAACAAAATGGATAAGACAATGACGGTCTACTCTGTCATTAATGTGTACATTCATTCTTTTCTTTCTTGACCAAGTTAGTGTCAGGGTTAGTTTACTTAAGCCTAACTAGGCATATGAGTAGTCAAACCTTGATTCGGTTGTCCCAATATGTGTGTATACAATTGTATAACCTTTGACCCTCTAACCCTTGTCTCTTGGAAACAGCAACAATCCTCTCCAGTCTGATTCTAGTAGGCATCTGTGCAGCAGAGACCAAATTACAATGCAACACACACCCCATTCCTCATCCAGTAGGTACAGCTGCAGTGACACATCACTGGAATACATACTTAGATCAAACAAGCTGAATCACATAACCATCACAAGTCACATCACACACCCATCACAGGTCACATCACACCCATTACAGTCCACATCACACATTTATCATGGGCCACGACACCCATCAGAGGCTGCATCACAGGCCGCACGACACCCATTACATGCTGCATCACACCTAAAACACGCCCATTAGGCAACTCTCATGTTGCCACACACAAAAAGGTCCTTGCTATAACACGAGTTAGATCACATTCACATTGTTGTTGTCCTCCCATTTTTTAACCATTTCAATATGTATTAAGAAGAGTGGGTGAAAAAATATTTGTCCATGCTTAGCTAATTAACATAGCTCTTCAAATACGGAGGTCTGACAATAATCTGACACACTCTGGTAGGTACAGTTGGTTTTGTGTCACAGTTTGACTGAGCACAATGCTCCCTTTGTCTGGTGTTTTCAGCGAACCGTTCCTGTTTCATGACCTGTTTTTGATGACCAATCTAAGATACCTTGTGTTCCTCCTCAGAATACCACCACTGTCTAATTCAACCTTGTATGTCATTCATGAATTATTGCATCATTTGCAAAACAGGTTCCAGGACTGTTGCTTTTTGCCGAACCTTTAATGACTGTGTTGGTTGTACTCTCACATGATCACCTGGATGATCAGGACCAGGATGTTGATGATGTTTTTGTCTTTTGTATGTCTGTTGCAATAAAGTTTCTGTCGTTTTTGACTTAGTCTCATCCCTTTTCTCTTGTCTACTACTTTTGCCTTCAACAGATTTCTGTGTATTGAGAGGAGTGTGCGTGTTCTTCTGCTTAACAGTCTCTGAGCAGAGCTTGTATTCAGACATGTTGGCTTTCTAAATTACACATTTTGCTGTCCTGATGATGATTTATGCTAAAACTCCCACTGTTTACTTAACTGTTGGAATTCTGCTGACAAATATTGTACTTCATTATCTGAAAACACAATGTCAGGTATGCCTTGCCTAGTACTATATTGAGTTTGCTGATCACCATGGAGGACTTTGTGTTTGGCAACTAATCAACTTCCTAGAAATTTAAAAAAGAATTCACATGTCCATTCTCATGTCCAATCACGCCAATCTCATTGGCCCATGTGCATCAGGTGCACCTGCAAGTATTATGGGGAACCTGACACCTGGGGACACGCACAAATTGGGTTGTTTGCCTGGATGAAAAATAGGCGCACTCAGTTCTGAAGGTAGCGCACATTGCAAAGGCTTCTCTCTGCAAAAGATCTTATCTTGTCTGGCTTTCTGCGTGGGTGAGCCTGGGCAGATGCCCTGTGAATCCGGTCCCACTATGCAGGATGTGGCTGGGGAGGAGGCTAGATCATAGGTAAATGTTTGCAGATTATGTCAGTGAACTGCGAGAATCCAGCAGTTGCTAATTTCTAAGGACTAGAGGCTTGACCAGAAGCACAACATTGCTGCCCATGCTCCTCTCACAGAGCAAAACACAGGACCAGTGCAATGCTGGAAAAGGAGGCAAGATGCCAAGGACAGGCAGGTTGAGGCTAGCACAAGAATGAGGAAGAATGCCCGTCTCACTCTTTTCTTATTTCCCTGCCCTGTAGTTTTCTATAAACACTTATTCAGGCCCTGAATATTGAAGCAGTGATAATTAGGGTGGCCAATATAAAAATTTTCACCTATTGTCATGGTTTAGTGAGCATTTTTGGGGGTTCTGTTCGTAGGTGGCCCCCATATAAACTCAATAGAGAACAGCTGTGCTGAGGAGTTGTAGATCATTACTGACGAGCTTCCCTTGGCTAGTGGTTCATTAGGTTAAACCTCAGTCTCACTCCCAGTGAGAGCTGTGACACTCCCCATTACAGCATTATCATGGCCGGTCTGTGGCTTGAGCCAGTTAAATGCTGTCAACAGACTGAAAGACCCTGGTTTGAGCCCCACCTCTACCACTTCTAGTAGTGTTTTGGTTCAAACTCCCCTCAAGGATTGCGTTGCAGTCTGTTTTAAAACCATCCTTGTTGTATAATTGGAGTTTTCTGTATCCTGTATTATTGTTGTTTCCTAAAGACGAGTTTGCTTGCTAGTATGTTTTTCAGCCCTCCTCGTTGTTTATTTGGAGCTTAGGTTTCCGTCTAAGACTGCAGTTTCAAATGGTTGGCATGTAATGGCTCCCCTTGAAAGGCAGGTCAAGGGGAGCCATTGTCTAAGACTGCAGTTTCAAATGGTTGGCATGTAATGGCTTCCCTTCCACCTTCTTCTCAGCTGGCTCCTTGGGCTACAGGCCCCTTGGGTCGAGCATAGAGTCATTCCTTCACCACAAAAGATGCCCTGCTCCCCCAAAGCTCCATTAGGGGACAGTAGCTTTGAGTGGTTGTAGCTAGCTGTCTGCTAGTTCCTTTTCCCCTTTAAATTTCTGGCCCTAGGGCAAGTGTAGAGTAGCACCCTTATTATAGAGGGTCCCCGCACCCTGTGGAGCTTGTTACAAAGGGTAGTGGCTTCAGGTGATGGCAGCTAGTCACTACTAGCTCCCCTTGGAATGCTGGTCCTATGGGATGTGTAGGGACCCCTAAAACATGTTCGTTTTTAATAATGCAGAACATTAAAATGTATGTATTTTATTTTTGTTTATTTTTTAATACCTGAATCAGCATTATTTTATTGCTCAGATGGTTTTATCTATATACACTGATATGTTTAATCAAGTGTATTATTGTGGACCAATGACTGTTGAGCATCTTCAAGGTTGCGTCGTAACGTGAGCTACACAACGGGGAGGAGCATCGCACATGGCACGGAGAGGCTGCAGGTAAACTGTGTGCGGGAAAATCCGTATTATAGTCCTTTTGGAGACCAACTATATTTGTAATATAAGGCCCAAAGTGTAAGGGAACAACCCTCGTTTTATTTGGTTTATTTACTTAAAGGTTTTCCTTTCCCTGTTGTTTAATTTGCGATCGTTTGAGACAATCAGCAAGAGACATTCACAGACGCGATAAGTGACGTCATTGATGAAGGTCGTTGTGGACTCGCGGTGCTGAGTTTGTTCTGGGCGGGATTTCAACATTGCCTCTTTATCGTCGGATAGACGTAAAATAAGTGAATTCCTTTTCGAGCCTTGTTGATTGGGAGCAATTATTCTGAACTCTACAACTGTTATGTGCACCACCGAACTGGGCCCCAACGTTAAAGTATGCGTATATTCTTGACTGTGTTAATGATTCAAAGTTTTTTTTTCTTTCTAGCAAATGTGAAATCTGAATTTGTGTTTTTGTTTCTGAAGTGTTCAACTTAAGCAAGTTTGTGAATTATCATCTCATGTTGATTTGACGGTAACAAAGTAAGGGAAACAAGGTTAAAAAGTATAGTAACAGACATATAGCTAATCTTAAAACCCGGAAGGTGATCCAAATCTTTTATTTACTGAAAACCATTCATTCATATACCCTTGAGTAAAAGAGTTTATCTGTATCTGTGAAATTTACTATTCTTCATAAATTTATATTATTTGTTTCACCCTTTATTGTTTTCCTAAAAGAAAAAGTCGTCCTAGCGTCCAAATAAACCTGTGTTATTACTTTTTTCTTTGCTATTTCATTGTTTTTTTTCATTGGTTAATTCATTCAACAAAGTTACAAATTCCAAGGAAAATATAAATACGATCTGTTTTACATAATTCATTTTCATAGTAATTGCTGAGTGATATATTGTACAAGGAACACAAGTAATTAACAACTGTTTTAAATTGAAAGACAAAAACACCGGCCAATTCACCATTCCACTGACGGGAACCCAGGTTTTCTTACTTAAGCCAGTATTTAAATGAACCCCTAGGGTTAAGAAAAGGGTTACATGTGAATAGTGTAGCACCCTTACTATCGAGGGTACTCGCCCTACCCCTAAAACTAATCTTTACAGAAACCTTATTGCATTTGTACATTTTGAAAAAAAAAACATAATTTAGTATGTTTAATAATCAGTATCACTCTTAGGGACTGCTGGCTGGCCACCACAATGTAGGTGACTTCTTCTACTGTGGTCCCCACAATGGTAGAAAAACAACATGCACGTTTATACAGCTATCTTTATGAGGATATTCATTAACACAATAAAATCTCTAGCCCCTTACCTAACTTTAACCATCACAACTAAGTGCCTTACCCTAAACCTAACCTTAACCCTATACCCAAGTCTTAACTTTAAAACAGCCCTTTAAAGGCGTGTCAAAAAGTGAGGACTGGCCAAAATTTCCAATGGTATAATTGGTCGTACTAGTCCTCACAATGATAGATGTACAAATACTCATGTTGAGTTTTTATTATTCGACATCATTCCATTATAGGGACATTCTGTCAGGCCCGTACGTTTGATTAATTCTAAGGTCCCGATATAGAACTTGCTAGAGGGCTTGGGGGCATGTCTATCAACATTTAGATTTTGCTGACTTACGTTTGTGCATTTTTAAAGCGTTTTAAGGCCAAGTCATTGGATTACAATATAGATTTAAAACCATCAGCAAGCAGTAGCATTAATTGTTTTCTTAGATGTGTGAATAATTGAAGACTACCAGGAAAGCTGTAAATAGGTTTATTAAATTAATTCACAATATGTGCACATTCATTATTAAATTTGTGTAATATAAATTTTCTTCATGTGACAGTTATAAATTGCATTACACCACATTTATTATATAAATTATAATTCTAAATTCTGAAACACTTTGCATCCACGATTACTTCTGTCAGTCAACATTTCTATAATAAAACACCTGTCAAATATTAAATGTGTTGGTTATACCTTATGTATTGCACCTAAAGCGTAACTCTGGAATTTATACATAACAAACCAACAGCACATTACTCCACCTGTTAAAGAGAACCACTGAACTGACCCCATTACTCAACTAGTAATTACCATTAATTAAATCTATAGGCAGCAAAAATCTCCATTATCTCAAACACAGAGGTAAACCACATGTGTGTGTCTGTGTGAGAGAGAGACTGTCACTCTCTGACCTCACTTTCTTAATGATAAAAACTGACATAATCATGATCTGTGCAGGTGAAAGCAAATGTGACCTGGACATCACTGAATAGCTCACATTTAGTTTTGTGCGAAACCATTAAACCAAACAACATTTTGGCCCTGAGTTTCAAAAGTGTAATATAATTAGAATAATATAATGATTAGATTAAAGACAATAAAGCTGACAAACGTATTATTGATTGTGTCAAATTATTTTAAGGAAAAGTGAAGTGTTTTGTTGTTATACAGTGAAATATAAATATAAATTGTTCATTGTAATAAATCTGAAAATATTTGCTAAAAATATTAATAAAAACTAGCCCTGAGTTTTTCCTGAATGGCTCTTAAGATGTTTTGAACTAAATCTTCATAAATGAGGCTGATTATCTACACTACATGAAGAGTTTGATATAAAATATATAAAAAACAGTGCATGTAGCAGCCACTGGTTGGATTCATGTGGATGATGTTTGTATTTCATCACTCATATCTACAGAGTTTTCAAACACACTGTCTTCTTCATCCCGCTGCTGTTGCGCAAAACTCACAAACACCTGTGAGAGAGAGAGAGAGAGAGATCAGACCTGTCTCTAGGACTGACTTTATTAACAGAGCTGGATGCATTCAGTGTATTTTAGTGTAATCAGAAAGCATGGCTTCTGTGATTTCTTTAAAGTTTAGAAATGACCTTATGAATAAAACAATGCTTTCAGACACAAATGTTTCCCATACACATGGGAATGTGATAGCTCTGGTCTGGTGTCTATAGCTGCTCAGTGTAGGAAAGGACAGCTGACCTGAAAGATCTCTGCAGGACGCAGTTGCTCACATTGAGGAGCCAATTTTTTTTTACATTTTTAGGCCAACGTGAGCAAAACCTGACAAATCCTGAGCAAAACCTCTTTTTGGGGACATTCTCATTTTTAAAACAATATAAAAATATATAATTGTTTTTAATGATAATGCAGAAGATTTTCTGTTAGATTAGTGTGTGAGTTTGGGTTATATTTATATATATATATATATATAGGTTATGTAACTAGCTGTGTATATAAACAGTAGAAGTCTAAGGAATGTACCCATTTAGATAGAAAAGTAAACGTGTGTGTGTGTGTTTTACCTGGTCTAGTGTGGTTTGTGACACAGAGTAATCCTCCACGCCCAGAGAGTGCCGGTATTTATTGAGCTGGCTGAAGATGTGCGCGAGAGCCCCCTCCTCCTGTGGTATCTGGTACTGCAGTGTGTTGTGATGTTTCTCTTTTAAAGCACTCCCTGGAAATGTGTCCCTCATAAATGATTCCACCACACCTAGATCGGTCTGATCCCCACACACACGCACAATCACTGTGTAACCATCCCCGAACCTGCAACACACACACAGTTAAAGTGTGACAGGTGTTTTAAAGTGTGACTGTTTTAAACAGTTTCTTTACAAACATGTATTACTGCCCCAAAATCCTGTCATTGGTTGAGCCAATGTGACACGTAAGTGTTTGCTGAGTACAAGTTATGAAGACTCAATATAATTTCATTCCAACATACTGAGACCAACATACAAGATTTCTCAACATACAAGAGAAACATAAGAACAAAACACATGCATAAACATTTAATGTGTTTCCCTAACACACAGCAGCCTTAAGTAAGCCTTAAGTAACTAGAAATTCAATCCAGTGTAATGATATTACAGGATAAACTTTGGGAGTGACAACCAATAGGGTTTAATGTGTACAATGATGTGTGTAAATTAAACTGTCTGCAATCTTAATGTCGCACAGTGACAGATCATGATTTAATGAAAGTGATTTAAAGCAAGTGTAGAGACAGGAAAACTAATGAAAAAGCGTCACAGTCAAAGGAATATCTAACTGTACGTTTCACTGGAGATTTGTTAAGTGAAAAGTGACATATTTGTATATGGTAACCCATATCCAAAATGTGACCTGCATTTAACCCATCACCGGTGAAGAGTGAACAGACACAGAAAGTCACACACACACACACACACACACACACACACACACACACATACTCGTTTAGCTATATTAGTGAGGACCTTGACAAAACAGAGCATTACCGAGGACCATGATTT
>JAZGTJ010001796.1:0-49998 GCA_036877575.1 Botia almorhae
TATATAGGTCACCTCTGGTCAAAAAAGTCCAGTAGGATAAAGGTTTTTATTTGTGACAGAATTTTCTTGTATTGAAATATCCTTAAACGTGAACGAAATGGTAAACCTTTACAACAGTATCACACAATTACTTTTAATGAAGTTTTTTAACATTTCTTCTACATGAATCTAGATGTTTAGATCCGATTCACAACTCTCCCACCCCTTACTTTCTATTGTACTCCACATGAAAGCTTTGCGTAGGATCAGAAACTCTCTGCAGATATAACCATAGGGTCTTACTGTTGATTGCTTGTTGAACTGTTGACTGCATACCCAATTAGAGTTATACCCAGCATTCTGTGTTAGTCAAAACCTTTGGATAAAACCTTTGGATAACGCTTTGGATAAAGCGTCAGCTAAATGACTAAATGTAAAACCAAATGTTTGAATGCAGGAAAGGAAACAGAAACAATGAAAGAAAAGGTGGAACAATTAAACAGAACTGCTGGCAAAAAAATAAATCCACAGAGGAAAGTACGAACACAAAGACAAATGTTTAGTTCAGACACACAGACGTTAGTTTAATGAGCAGATGTTATAATTTGGAAGGAGATAATGTCTCAATCTGTTCCAAGATTTCACCCTTGAAGTTTCTATTACTAATGGTATTGTAGCCAATAGACTGAGTGTGAAGGGATGCTGACAGGGAAAAAAGAATTATGGGAAAGTTGACTTTGATGTTGCATTGATACCATGTAAAAAAATATATATGGCAGTTTCCTTGCTGTATGTTTCTGGGATATTTTCTCCTGTTTTTTAACATGTGACATCTGTGAAATGCGGTTGATTACTAAAGACAAACAGGAAACATTCTTACAGTAATGCATTTGCCATGAGTCCCTCACAGGCATGCGGGCTGGGGATTAAAAAAAGAAGTGTCAGTTGTATGTTGCCATGTGAGTTTTTGTTTAAATGTTTTAAGTTTTAATGTGGGACTATTTAAGGAAGCATTCAGTAGGATTTCACCCCACCCCACCTGTTTACATTCGATTGCAACAAACTGCCTGTTTACAACAAAGCCCAAGTCCATTTAGACCAAGAAGAGTACTTAAACTTTTGTTTGTAGAGGCCTAAATACAATGAGCATTCCCACAGCACATGTACCAAACTGAGTCAGTCTTTTGTACTACCAAAGCACTGGTATTATTCACACCACTGATATACACAATCATACACACACCCCGATATACAAGAGACAAAATTAAGTCACAATTATTGCCTGTTTGGTAATCAACAGCATATGTGGTTGATAGACCATAAGTTTAGGATATTCTTTTGAAATGAGAGACAGAAAGCAAGCACAAACAGCCTTTAAGTCATTAAAGGCAGCCATTATGTTGTTAGCAATCAAGTGAAAATTCTGAATTTTAGAAAATTGCTTCTTGATTGAGGAGGTGGATCAGTCAAATGGATATATGCTGTGTTGAAATGACAGCAGCTGTCAAGAAACAACAGATCCTGCTGAGCAGCAAAAGAACATGAGTCTAATGATGATGTCATCTGAGTCCAGATAGTCCTTCTAATTTGACTTCAAACAATGGGGGTGTACTGACTCACCAAAACAATCAACCATACCCACAATTTAGACGGTTAAAGGAGAGAACTGCATAAAGATTTCCCATCGACAACGTCTTACAAAACCTTACAATATTCTTATTTTAATCAAGTCGTAACAAAACTGATTCAAACTGTGTTTGCAGGAGTTTATCTTCATACATTATTTCCACTGACAGATCCAAATGTTTGCCAGATTGCAGTATTACACTCTTCCGCTCTCAAAGATAGAGAAACTAAAGCAGTATGACTTGTTAAACCTTAGACGATTGCTGAATCAATCTCTGTTCAGAACCTTTCCCAGCTCAAAATGTTCATGTATGGCTAAGATCAAAGCAATGATTCATGAGCCAAAATAAGCACTTGCATTAATGACCCCATTATTTTTTTCTTTAACATATCAGTGAATCTGGCTATAGGGTGAGTCAACCTATGATTAAGTGCTATAATAAAACGGGAGGGTTAGCACAAAGCTAAAACAAACAGCACTTAAGAGTTTCTTGGGCGAGACATTTACTCCCAGGAAATTCCAGCAGGGTCCATATGTACTTTCTCATGTGAAGCAGGTGCTCCATCTTATAAAGTTGACATTGTGTGGGCGGAGTCATCTCTCTCTATTTCTCACTGTCAACTTTGTAAGTGATAGAACATTCCAATTAGTGAGATTGATTTCAAACACAAGGTCAATAATCTCTAGAGTGCAGTACTTCTGTTGAGCAAGCATAAATGTGCTTGTCTTTTGCTTTCATTCAGCAGAGCTTCCCTAAAGCGCCGTTGTTCGAATCATGTTCTTAACACATGATGTTCCCTTGGCCCTCATTGTTGCACGACTTCATGTAGGAGGCGCTCAGTTAGCGAGGGAAATGCAGCTTCCAGACACGAGTTCCAAAAGCACCATTCTTGGGACTTGACTCATTGATGCCAGGATGAGCCTGAGGCTACAGCCGCCCAGACCCAACCATGCATGCAAATCAGCTCAGCAATTTATCAACACTTGAAAAGGCAAGTCATGGTTTGGGATTGTTAGCCCTTGCTAAAGGCTCTAACACACTACGGGAAGCTCTGATGAAGTGCTAGATTGACAGGAATGTGGAAAATCTGTTTTAAGGGTGAAGAAAAGACTAAAGAGTTGTTGTGTGTTGCAACAGAAATCTATTCTCTATATCTATCTAATTTATTTAAAGGTTTGGCATTTCCAGCAATGCACCAGTTTTTGCTTTACAGAACGGTTCAGTTACCCCAGATGTGGTAATCATCTAGTTTTAAAAATGCATCCTTCTTTCCTGACAACCAAGATGTCTGAGTAATTATGAGCACAATTGGCAGATTTCAGATACTTCCAGGAAGTCCTGCAACAGTCAATCAACTGTCAGTGAGCTTTCTTTAGGTATTACAGACCTTCCCAGTAGATGCCCTAAGTCACCTTGTGCGGTTTGAAAATCAGGACACTTGCCTACTTCAGCAAAATTAAAAAATACCTTAGAAGATGAGACTGCCGGAAATCAGACTTGGACACGGACCATTTCCAATTTAATCTCAGTGTGTTAAAAGGCTAATATGTCATTTTAATAGCAGGCCTTTCGTTCAAAAGAACAGCAAGACAGAAACGAAGTTTGGGAGTAAGCTGAGCCAATTTCCTGTGACGCATATCAGAGCGAGAGGGTGACTGGGAAATGGAGTGTACCGCAATCTAATCACAGATCATTAGCAGATTAATGAGAGGTCTGATTAAGATGATCCCAGTTCTGACCCTCATACAACAAGAAAAAGAAGAAAAATTCAGAGATAACTTTCACTGAGTGGAGAAAATAAATTCACTATAAACTCTAATGAACTCCAGAGTTTGGCTTCTAATGCTGATGCATGGTTTTATCAAACGTGTGACCGCAAATTATGTGGGCGTTTCATACTGACAGCACCGTGGAGATTGGCAGAAAGGAAAGTGATCCCACCTTAGTTTGTATTCACAAAGTTGATCCCACTGATGTGAACTTCACTTTGTAGTCAGCCTTTGAATTAAAGGCTTGAAATGCAACGTGCCCTGTGAATGCAGATGACTGGGTGACATTGCTAATGATTTAGCACGTGTCTCCACCAAAAAGATGAGGCAGGTGGTTAACAGGCTACTGAATGCGTTAAGCTGGATCTGCTTGCCTTTATACTTTTTTGCAGGGGTTGACTTTGCATGCTAGTGTTAAGGAGCGGATGAGGAGCAGAAGCCAGCAGGTGAAATTAGGGAGATAACTGTGATCCCTAAATCATATTTAATGAGTAGAGAGATAGAGTAAGAGAAAGAGAAAGAGAGAGAGAGAGAGAGAGAGAGAGCGAGAGGAAGAGACCAAAAAGAGAAATCATTGGAGTGCCTTCAAAGGTTAGCGCAGAATGTATCGCTGAAACAACTTTTTCTTCTAAACCACCAACCACTAACAAGGCCAATCAAGCCTACTAGCAGGTACATGGTATAAGAACACTGTAATCATTTTTTGTACTTTTATGTGCATTATATAAAAATATTATAATCATTTTGTATTCAGTGCCATGTTAAAGGGTCAATCAAAGTACCACAGTATTACTATGTGGAACCATCATTGAATAGCATGGCACTTACCATAACTGGCTGAAAAACAAACTCAATAACAAACATTATATTTTTACACTGCTAAACATACTTTCAGCAGTAAACTTGTCTCATCCCCAAAAGTAACGTTCCTTGTATCTGAACAGAAGACCCACCTCATTATACAATTGTTTTTATAGTCTAAAAACCCTATTTTATAGTCTAAATTGTTACAATTATCAGCTATAATAAGCTTTAGATTAAGCTGCGACTCTTTTATGGTCCTATGACTAATAGTCTGAATTAGGCAAGCCTGCCACACACTCCACTGTCAAAGCCACATCTGGGGTCTTCGCCCCTTCCTGCGTGTTCATTGTGTCACGGCTGCTAATGGAACAGGGAAGCATGATTAAGACATGACATAACTAATAAACCTCAGCTCCAACACATACCCAAAAAGCCAGTTCAATGACAAACTGCAGAAAGTCACTTTGTGATATGCCACGGGTACACAAGTGTGTGTTTAATGGTATGGACGCATTATAATTTCTAGTTGGGGGTCTGTTCGGCATGCTTGAGAGCTAGTCTGATTAGCATGAAGAGATGTGTGATGGTTGGATCTTCAGAGAGAAATGATGCAAACTGCATAATCCAAAAAACACAACACAAAACAGATAAGCAATCAGACACATTCAGCCATGCATATCAAAACCACTGATTATGATCTACATATTAAAAAGGACTGGTGATGTAATGTGATGTAGTTTTGTGATGTGAAAATGAACAAACAAACAAACTAACCAACTAACCAACTGTTAACTGTGATCTACCTGTCTATCTGTCTGTCTGTGATAGGCAGACAGACATGTCTGATATGCTGCCCTTCACTGAGATTTTACTATTATTGGCATTGTGTCTAGTTGTCGTGTCCTACCACATCTCCCTAATGACATCTGCTAGACCACAGTTCAAGAGTGAGGCCGGGTAGGAGGTGTCTCAGCGGCCAGCCGCAAAACAAATTGATTACATAACTGCTGGCCTGCCCGCAGGTGTCTGCACTTTTCCCTGCAGGCAATCTCCTAATGGCTGAGGATCTGGTGTGTCATCGACGCCCAGGCAGGGAAGCCCCTGTTAACTGTCACCGTATTTATATCCACTTCTTGTCAGTGAGATTGCAGCCAATCATTGGCCTGGAACCCCTATGGCCTCCCCTATGGCCTCTCTGGGGGGGCCTAATGCTGGACAAACATCATGGGACGAAAGCAGCAGGGGTGATTCAGACCAGCTGGATAGTTTGTGGACTTTTTCTGGAAACAGCTGCATTTTGGCTTGGATTGTTTATTTAAGGGGAGTGAACAGCCAAGTGTTTTTAAAGTAATTACTTACTTAAAAATAAAGATTGTTTCATCTTTTACTCACCCTCATGTTGACTTTCTTTTGTGTGAAACACAAAAGGAGCTTCTGTTTTCTATACATGAAAGGTAATGAGAACAGGTGCTGTTGAGCTTCAAAAAGGGACAAAACGCATCATGAAATTAGCCCAAAAACTAAAACGGCTATATTACAAATCCCTTGAAAGCATACAATATTTTTGTGTGAGAAAAAGAGAAATGACGTCAATATTTAATAATGATCTCACTCTCCATCATAAATAACTCACACTATTGCAAACACATTGCAATTGATGATGACCCAAAATTGCAAAAAAAAAACATTTTTTTTTTTTATTTAATAATTCCATTTAACATGGAAAGCTGGTACAGTGCATGATCTGTGCTGATATATAAGCAACACACATGTAAAGTGGTCTATCCAGGTGCATGATGGAATATCATGTTATGCTGTGTAAAAGCAGGGAAAGATGCTTGGTAATGAGGGATAGTGAAGGAGGGAGATATGGGGGTTGCCGCAGCGAGTTACTGGAGCAAAGCTAAAAAGATCCAGGAAGTACACTGGAGAGAGGCCGCATGTCAGCAAGCGCGCCTGAGGGTAGTGCACCTGAATGCAGAACACACCCGTGCTAATGAGTGCCTGCGTCTATGAGCACACCAGGGACCTCCCCTGCTCAGTGCACAGGGCCCATACCAGACACACGCTCCAGATCCAACCCCCCCACGTACAGACACTACAAACATTCTTATAAATATCAGTCGGTATGCGACGACTGCGCTGTGAAATGTGCCGAAAATAAATCAGACAGTCCAAAGCGAGCTCACCTTCATTAAGATTCAACACCAGCCAAGAGTGTCATAAAGCTTTTAAGTTTTCTTTCTTTTGCTTGACTTTTTGCAAGATTACGCGTTAGTGTCAGGCGAGTCAGACGAACGCACGATTCTGTATAATTACAAGCAAATTACATTCATTACCATAATTTACATCTCATCACCAATCCAATTATTAGTTGCCCTGACCTCTGCTAAATGTTTTTTTTAAATAATCAAACGTAAAAGAGGGGGTCTCATTTCCCTTTTCCCACTTTGAAGAACAATCAATGCAAATTCGGCAGAAGAAAACTCTGAATATTCGTGATTATATGCTTCAGCAGCCGGGCGCAAGGGCCATCGCACCACGACTGCGTCTGTGATTTTATTTTTAAGCTATTGCTTTGAGTTATGTGCTCATCTCCATTTTCCTACATTCCCAACTTTTTTTTAGAAAAACTGATGAGGAGAGATAGTTATGTAATCAAGCTGGTCACCGAGGGCAAACTCTGTGATTCAGTGTGAGTCTTAGAAGAGGTTTGGAAAGTTGAAATGGCATGCGGCTACACTGAACAGCTTCTGTGTAATACTATAACACAGAGTAATATATGTGTAATATATATTCTTCTATGTATTGTTGTTTTTATGACATTATTTTTAACATTATTTTGGTTTATATTTCTACTTTTAAACAAAGGGGTACAAAAAGTTGTTTCAAAAACTGTACTAAAATGGTAACCAGATAAAGGAGCCAATATTTACACTTTTCCTTGCACATCATTTTAAATATTTTTAAATTTGAAATTTAAATTTTACATTTTTAGTCTAGAACCTTATTTTGGTTAACAATTTATTTTATGTAACATGTAATGCATCAACTACGTAAAAGTTAAAACCGACAGTATTAAGTCAAATACCTCACAAATAAGTGATTAATGTTACATGTTGTACCTTACAAGATAGTCACTGACAATTGATTTAGACATTAATGAATTGCTAAGATAATAATGCAATACTCCAGCAAATACCAAAAAAAAAACAGTGGCTGAAACAGTCTACAATATTGTGTTATCAGTCAGTAGAGCCCCATTTGATGACAGTTTAACATTGTTAAACAACAATGTGCAAATATTTTCTAACATTATAGGAAAATCTGTTTAGCAACTCTGTAGATTTCAACTGCTTTGAATATGTCTCATACAATCAGAATTCAGACCCAGAACTATCTGTTTATAGAGATTATTTAAAGAGATTATGGTGTAAATCCACTGAGACTGACAGTGATCTATCTGCATGAAAGATATACTGAGGTCACAAAAGGAACATCAAGAGAAGGTTTGAGATTGGTGCATTTTGGTGGTAAGTGGCACACAAACCCAAACACATACAAATACACACACACACACATATTTAGAAAAAAACAGGCATCATGCTGGCAAAATTTACATAAAAAAGGGAATTCAAACATCGGGTGTGCTCGATTCCATAATTCCCCTCTGTGCCAGTTTTGATCCTACAGCAATAAATTAAGAGCATTGGTTCAAACAGAAAGGCCCGGTAACATGGGAACATATTCACCTCTGTTACTCTGAGTGTGTGAATGTACTGGATGTGTTCCTCAAAGAGAACGCGAGGTAGAGAGAGTGAGGGAGAGAGAGGCAAAACCTTGGCTTTATTTCACAATCGCTCCTCTGTCATTCTAACACTTTCCACGCACACTATATCATAAAAGTTAAAATAGATCCACGCTCTCCAAACCTTTATTCTTTGTTCAATCAGAACATCAGAACTAACTAATATATATTTAAATGAGGTTGCGTATGTGTGTGTGTGTGTTTGTGTGTGTGTGAAGCTCAGACCAGCAGAACTGTCACTGTTAATCATAGCTGTGGACTTTCTTCTCTCCACACCTGAATGCGTATGTCTTTCTGTTCTGTAGCAGGAGTTCCCTTGACGATTTCACCTGCCCACTCAACCCCGCCTTCCTGTCAAGGTCAGTCCCTGTACGCCCAGTGTCAAACACAGCCTAACACAGTGTTCTCATACCTGACACAACTGCAGTGTAACCGCTTCTCCTTCCTAGGATATGAGGCTTCTAAACTACAAAAAGATTTCCAAAAATAGACTTAAGACAAGGTTTCTGTCAGTGTTCATACAACTTTTAAACTTTTTGTTGACCTAAACTGGGGTGCAATATGTATAAAGCTACATTAAAGTTGTATGCTTGTAACACTATAATGCTATACCCAACAAAATCAGCGAATTGGTGGTCAGTTCATATGAATTTGTATGATCTCCTTCGTACAATTTTGTATGATCTGCTTTTGCCCCAGTGAAGATTATGTTTATGTTATGTTTATAGGTGGGGTTAGGTTTATTTCCAGTAAATATACGTTTTTGTACAATGCACATCATACAAATTAATATGTACACACTGTACACCCATATGTACACACTGTAAAAATGTTACATTTTCCCATGACAGGATGCAACACATCAACTTTAATGAGAAGCTTGCATACTTTGCACCTCTTGCAATACATCTGTGAAATTCAGGTGCTGTTTGAGTCTGTTTTCTGGTTGGTAGTACAACACCATAAACTAAATAGCAAATCTCCCAAAGTCATTATTTATTACTTATTTATCAGTCTAGCTACATTGGTACAACCAACCAATAACGTGAAGTGAGACCTCAGTTAAATGACATGCATGTTAAACAGAAACATCACACATCACACTTGATAAAAACAGCTGTGACTACTAATGGAGATGCAACTGTTGTTGATACAAACGTGCCGCTGTTCTGAAGCAAGCTAAAAGTATCAAGTGAAAACAGGGTTGAAATCAAACTCAGGTTCGAGCCTAATGTGAAAACAGTCAGGCTCGAGTATTTGAACTGAACGTCTGAATTGTAACTCACTGGTCCTGAGGGCAGAGGGGGTGACCTCGATCTCACTGGAGTTGAGCTCGCCTGCGCTGAAGAGCTCTGGACTCTGTGTTCCTGTGGAGCTGGCGCTAGTGCCGTCACCTCCATGATGGGGGTCCTGCTCCTCGTAGACTGCCACCAGCTAAAGACAGAACAACATTTACCTCATTATGCTTCATTTGTTACATTTAGTTTATATCATTATACATCTTTACTATGATTTACTTCCTGTTGTATTATGTATTACTATAAAGTGTTGTGATTGTGCTATCAATGTTTTAGCAATATTGTAATTTACTGTTGTGCTAGCAGAGCTTTCTGTTCACTCTCACTTAACCCCTCAGTTTCAGATGGTGATATAACTGTATGGGTTTTTTATACTGTATATATTATAGTATAGAATTATTGTTATATACAGAAACTATGGAACTGTATTGGTACCACAGCCAAAAAAAACATGGCGATACCATGGTACCTTTTTGTTACATGGTACCAGTGCACATTAAAAATGAGTAAAATGGACTAATGAAAACAGCAAATGATTTAATAAATAAAAATTGGAGGGACTAAATTACTATTTGTACTAAGAAAATTTGAAAAGACAGTCTAAATAAAGAGTGAACATAAACTTGCTCATTGCCATGCACTATGTAACACTGCTGTGTTCGGAACAAAAGTAGAAAATTGCACAGGAACTAGCAGGGAGGTTAATTCATCAGCTTTTGTCCTGATTTCTGTTGAAATTAACTGTTCACACATGCACAGCAATACAGGCAACCGGCCAGTCACATGCGGCCCATCAGACCCCAGCAAACAGAGACACTATTGTGGAAAGCAGTGTGCCTATATTAATTTCTAAAGCCCGGTCTCTCTGGCTAGCTTGTGGATATTTATCTACATATGAAAACTTTTCACTAGCAGGCAGATGTGTGACCAGAAGAGTCCAGATTGCTTGGGTTTACAATTTCACTGTTTCTCTTGTTTTAATATGGCTTATGATCAGTCTAATGACTTGTAGTTTGGTTCTTAGCCCAGTTACAGTGTGTGAAAGAAATGTTTTTAAAATGATTCCACCACTGTATTGACAGACTGTTTTATATCACCATGATCGGTGTCGGTCTCACTAGAGAGGCCGTGTAACTAAGACTATTTTCTGTCTCTAATTGTGCGTCATTGCAGTTTTTAGAACAGAAACAGAAGAAGCTGATCAATATTAACAAACTCCAATGAATAAAAAAGTTATTTATTAAAATTATTTTATTATTATTATTTTACCAGCTAGTAAGTATGTCAGTCTTATGAAAGCAACTAAATTGTTTGACAGGTTTTGGGCTCACCTCACTGATTGGATACATTCCCTGTGAGTGTTTACATAGCATTCCTCTGTTCAAAACAACACAAAGTCTGTTGATTTTTAAATTGACATGCTATCTTTAAACTCCTTTAAAACCCAACTTTTCCAAGATGGTTTTACTGTGAAAACTAACAGATAAAGCAAAGCATGCTGACAGGACAATAATTAAAGCGCTGTCACTAAAAACAAGACAAACTAGACAAGCTGCTAGATAGCTGGTTGTTGGAGGACTAGCTAATAATGGTGACCTGTCCTTAAAAATATGATGCAAATAATCAGGTGTCTAAAAATGTTGTTGTTGGGTCTTGATAATTAGATATATGTCTGTTTGCTAATTGTGCGGTTCAGTGGCATTCCACAAACACTCTTTAAACCTCCTCAGCACTGGTGAGCCACCACACAAACATGCTTACACTCGCTTGAGCCTGCACTTGTAATCAAACAGGCTATTTGTTTATAAATCACACAGGGTCTTAAGAGGCTCATCTTTCGCCCTAAATGAACTGAAGCTCCATGAATAGCCAGTAAACTGCAGTTTTCAGCTCTCCACTGTCTCAAGAATCCTCACAGGCCAAATCACTTCTCACTGGGAAGAAAAGCAATGACAAAAGGCTTTATGGGGGGAGGAAATCACCACTAAAACTATTTCTGAGCAACAGCTTTGGGTTAGCACTGGAAGATGTAAAATTCATTTGGTAAAAGGTCAGAATGAGTACCATGAATTAACATGAATCAGAATATGCAGTTTCAAAATCAGAATGTAAATCACCAGATTCAAAACAATGACAGAAGACTCTAAATCAGAATAATGAGAATCAGTGGATTCAAATTACCATGAGTAAACTGAGAATCAGATTTTTTAAAAATTGGAATCAGTCATTTTTAATTTTAGAATCAAAATCAGTACAACATCAGGACACAATTGCACATGTACACGTTTTAATCATCATCAAGTATGTACGAATCAGTAACAGTAACATACTCGACACACTTGAGTGAAGCAAGCAGAAATGCATACAAAAGGTTTTTCTTTGTCAATTTATTTGATGCAATGTGTGAAACTACTCAGAAGTCACTCAAGCGCCATTTATTTTTATTCCTAGCTAGTATAAAAGAGTTCTCTTTGTCCTTTAACAGAAAAGCATAAACAAAACATAAATAAAAAAAGACTGAATTGGGGCAAATGTAAAAAGTTTGTAGTGACCTTCACAAGAAAAATAGTTTGAGTAAGTCTAAAGACAAGAAATTGTGTGTGTTTTTAGAAGCGTCCAAAAGCCTGTTATCTTAAGTGCACAAATTATTCAAGAACTGTTTTTATGTTGTAAGCCCATTTCTGCTCCACTCAATCACAAATTTGCAATATAATATTTTTTCATGTATTTTTCTTACTTAGTTCTTGTTTCTGTATATGGACATAAGAAGATAAGAATGTCCTGCCAGAAATGCTAATGACAGTAACAAATAAACCGGTGACAAACAATCAAGCAGTAGCATGGCTAATTGCAAAGTGGGATGATGGATGAGTTTTATTGTTTGTCAGGAACAGTTTGAGAGGCATGAGAGTTCACAGAGAAGTGCTACACGTTTTCGGGTGAAGTTAACATGCCAATGGAGCTGAAATGAGAAGGCGTGGTGATTTTGCTACTTATATTTGTTTTAGAGGATTAATGTGTAAAAAAGTCCACATACATGTCACCACATGAAGTTTTATAGGTGAAAAAAACTCAAACATCTTCTACATTTTTTTTACTGAAGTAAAAGTTATTAATAGGTTTAGGGTTATTCCAAGGGCCTTAACTAGATTAACTAGATAGTCACACACCATGCAGCAATGGTAAAATTATAACTATATGCATTTTTTTTTGCTCAGAGGTTCACAGGTGTTTTATGTAAATATCAAATTTGTCTGAGATGGTTTTACGAAAATTACTTAGGAAGAATAATTGAGAGCATAAAACAATTACTAACATGCAGCACAAGTATAGAGTTCTAAAATGAATTTGCACTGTATAGCATAGCTCAAATAATTTGATTTAGGAATTTGTTGTGAAAAGAGTTCATTTTGAAATCCTTATTTGATAAATTTTGGTATATCTGAAAAGATTTTAAGACATTGCTGAGAACCGTCCTGAAACTCAAGGGGAGATATGTGAGACAGCTGAATCTTTTTGTTCTAAGGCACATCTAAGACACAGAAAACTTAAGCACGTCTCCACTTGCTCTTCATTTAATCTCATTGGCAAATGACAATTTTTACTTAGGGTAGTCTATCCTGAAAACCCTTGGTCACACTCAACACTTCAGCTACTGTACACAGCAGGGTCAACCACTCATTATCACAGTGAACAGGAGGTGGAAAACCAAAGGAAAAGAACTAGACTGGATCTTTCTAATGCCTTTCATGTCTGTTTCCTTTGATCTTGGCACTTCTGCACTGAAGGAGAAGTGCCGGGTGATTACAGCAAGACCCTGACGTGTGGATCTGTTCCATTAACTGTGACGACCAAGATACATTGTGATCTTTCCAAGCATGATGTGGACATTGTGATGGGCTACTACAGGACATATCAGACATCCAAAGTCATCACAGACTCCCGTGACAGAGACAACACAAACCATTAACATGAGCAGAATCCTACTGAGTGCTTCAAAAGACTTGCCAGAGCAGGGGGGGCACTGTTCAATAGCTATCAAACAAGTCATTTCAACTTTAATGGCTACGACAGTGAGCAGGATAAAACCAAAGGGGAGCGAGACATTCCTGCAGCTAAGCTACAATTATGACACAGGCCTTGAAATGATTTGCCTGGCAGGCCGACCTGCCAATTTTCTCAGAGCAGACCTGCTGAGGATAAATAAAGTTTTATTCCTTATCAAATTCACACCTCCAGACTACGTTTCAATGGGAGCATGACAAACATTTTATGACTAAACTGTGAAAACAGACTGGCCAACCCCGCCGGGTAGTGATAGCGTACAAAACCGGAGAAAGCTCAAAGTAACTCACCTCAACTTGATTAGCCGCCGCAGCTCAATAAGCTGGCTCACGGCGAAACGTCCAATTGGCCGGATAAACTAGCGGTCAATGTTTTAACACATAGTCAGGTGTTTGTAAGTGAATCCACAAGGAGCTCAAGGCAAAGGGATTAATGAAAGTGAATCATTCGAACCTCTGTTAAACTCCTTTGGGCTACAAAAAGTGTGAACAACTTATCACCAACTAAAGAAAACAGCACTACAGAACTCTGCAGAGCAGAAAAACCCAAATCAAGACCAACAAACACTGCAAAAAAGCAGCACCACAACCTACCACGTTAGTTAAGGACCTCCGGCAACTCAATTAAAATAAGTCAATATTTGACTAGAAGTGTATGGATGATCTAAGCACAGTTGATCCCAGTAAAATATTTATTTATATTTTGTTCCAAGGATGGTAAATTATAAAATGAAAGTTTTATAGTGCATTAGAAAACAAAGTAAATAATTAAATTACGCCCAAGTGTGCTGCAGTTTTTCCATACCTTGCAACATATTAACGAGATTTATCTTTCAGGCATTTTTAAATTCATATTTTTATGCATTTGACAGATGCTTTTATCCAAGGTATACATTATCAAGAACTGATAATGTGATAACGGGATAACAGGAACTCTGCAAGCTTACCTCAAGCAATGATATATCCTAACACCTTCCAGATAGCAAATGCAAAGATCTTGCATCAAAAACATTTTTTAAATCTTTAAACTAAACTTTAAACATATATACAAAAGTTGGAGATAAATCATATTTAAGCAATTACCCCTGATATTCAGCAAGCTTTGAAGAAGTCATCTTTTAAGTACGCTTTCAAAGCATCAAAAATCAAAACCTCATACTTATATTCATAAATAGCATTTATTTAGAGACTTTTACACATCTGCTTGCCAAACAATCATTCACATCAAATAATAATTTGCACGAACTTTCCAAAGTCTATGCCATAGACTCTATGGTATGGCAACATGGCCAAATGCTTTAGACCTGCCAGGATTTCAAGGGTGGTTAATTTGATGGGCTTCTAATCAAAAATGGTGCACAGGAACTGCAGTTCATTCTAATGAAGGGTCATCAAAGAACATATGGTGCACACTGTTCAGCCCAAAGCACCGCGTTGGTTGTTAACAGCGAATCCCTACATGTTTGGGGTGCATTTCTATCCAGCAAATGACTCTAAAATTGTTCTGGCAATTGGCTTTTTTCCACTTTATTTCTATTTCTTTCTCCTAGTTCTCATTTACACAAAAAAAATTTCACCAGTTATGGATAATATTGCACATTAAAGAAACAGCATAACTGATTTTTTGTAAAGGAAGGGAGTTTGTAACACTTGGTTTTTAATAAATGTTTAATAAATAAATGTTTAATAAAGTTTAATAAATGAGAGTGAGGAAACATAAGAAGAAAACATGACCAAGACTAGCACTGAGGTCTAAAATAAGGTTGGACTGAATAAACCACGAGGCCTGCAATGGAAAAAAAACACAAAGCCATACATCTCCACACTGCTGGGGGCAGAAGTGGCTGCTCACTGTTTTATTGTTGTAACTTTCGAAATATTGTGTGATATCTAACTTTTTTGCTAAGGCAACATTGGTACTATTGCTCACAGGGGTTACATAAGCCCTAAACATATTAGGCTGTACACTGATGGTATCAGTAATACCATGGTACACTAATAACTATCAAAATACTAAATAATTTATGAATAAATGCTTACATGACGCTGTAAGTGTTTTTTTATCATGTATTTTTTTTTACCAATACCATAGTATGTTTTGTTGGGGGGATATTTTTGTGTCTCTCTTCCTTCACAGATGTAGAATATTTGTCATCATTTTGCTGCAAGGACATCCATTAAAGACTGCCATTTATCATTTACTTTTCTTCAATAAAAGGTTACATACCAACTTGGCACACTCCCTTTATATTTCAACACCAGCATCTTCTGCCTGTCTCTACCTCCTTGTATCCTTCCATCCATCAATTGTTCATCAAACCTTAAACAATTTGACGATGACGCCCAAAACATAAGTCGAAACAAAAATAAGGTTTTCTTTCACACAGCTTATGAAACAACTTATGCTGTTATGTAAGAAAAGTAGACATTTTAAAGTCACACAGAAGTCTTCTCAGTTGAAGGTCTTTAATGCGAGGCTGGGCACGGTTCTGTCACGCTTTACTGAACATTTCTCATCACACTTTAGTCTTTGAATATTTGATTGTTTTATCTACCCATTATTTCCCTCGCTTGGGCCTTCCTTATGCACGCCCACTGAGTGCTAAGGCCTGTTCTGCCTTGTCATTAACATCATCAAATATTCAGACAATAGGTCCAACCCTCTCGCTCCAAAAGCCTCTTGTGCTTCACCTTAATACATATTTCACATGTGCTGCCATGATGGGAATATTCAGTTGGTGGTTGTGTCAGGCTGAGAACCTCCAACGCTGAAAGTTCGAAACAAGGTGCAAAATGACATCATGGCATCACTTCGATGCAAAATGTAGCCTATTTTTAGCGACAGGCTTGCCTGTTTGAGATATTACATTAAACATGTATGAGTTATTTGCTATAAACATACTCTAAACATTGTGTTGACATCTATTTACCAAGATATTGATATTTGTGGTCAATATTGCAAAGTATTGTAATATTTAACCTCACAATGCAACCAAACACCAAAAACAATGTTTAATTACATTTTTCACCTTAAAAGGATTGTCACCCAAAACTAACACTGTTTTCTTGCTTGGAAACAGTAGCATTTTGTCTTGCTTTATACCTGGGTTGTTTATTTTAAAGAAGTGAACAGCCAGGTGGCCTTTCAATTCTGTCATCATTCACTAACTCACATTTAATTACAACCCCATATAATTTTCTTTCTCCTGTCAAACACTTGACTGCTGCTCTACATACCATAAAAGTGATTAGTGATTGAGGTTCTCAATCCCAACCATCTAATTCAGTGTTTCACATAAGACAGACAGACATGAAGGTCTGGAACAACAAACAACAGTTCTGGGTTAAATAAATGATGATGTAATTTTCATTTTTGTCACGGCACAAAGCACCAAACACCAATGAAAATCAATGTGAAATAATTAAAATACACTAAACATTAACAATCAGTAGCGCAGCTAGCGCTAACAATTTATGGCCATAGCTTTGATCCCAGGACACACATAAAGTGACCAACTGTATACCTGCACATCACTGTAAGTCATTTTGGATAAAAGCAAATGTATACATTTAAATTACAATATTATCATATCATGACCCAGATATCAATATAATATTGTACTGTCAGCTGTCAGTTGATTTCCTCAACTAATAGATACAGTGAGGCAGGTACTATTTGCACCTGAAAGTAATGATGGAAAGAAAAATAAAGGGTTAGCTGAGGAGGTGAGGAAGGCGGTGTGTGAAAATAGTCGGCGCAAGCAAAGTTTAAACAGATTAGAGACTCATCCTTTCAAATCCACTTGGCCGAGATTTTTAGCGCTGGCCTTTGAAGTTTCTCTCAAGCTGTGAGAGTCAGGGGAAATGAATTCATTGCGCCTTTCTACGCCCGTGTATTTCTGCTACCTACACAGTGCTGACAGAATGTAAAAATTCCAATAAGCTTTCCTCCTCTCCGCTACATTAATGAAATAAACCCTTGGCCATCTGAATTGCTCTTTATTTGGGCCGAAGGGAAAATACAGCGCAGTTTCAGACTTGTTAGACCTTTTGCTATGAAGTGAGGAGTCTCAAAAGCCAGGTCAACAAAAAGAAAGAAGAGGGGGAAGTAGAACTCTTCAAAAACTTCCAATAGTATGCATTTGTGTGAGAATTCGTGTGTGTTCATTTATAAACAGGGCCACTGTTTCATTTGTCACTGCTTAGAATACAATTTTTCTTGGTGGGCCCTACAAATTAAACATAGTGACTCTTAAATAATGAGTAAATAGAGGACCATTCTTCACATTCAGTTTGATCTTTACTGAATCATTCTCTTTAGGTAATCCATCAGTAGGAGGTGAATAATTTGTGCCCTTCTGGATAAAATACTTTTTATATCATCTTGGACAAACTAGGTGGAAACCAGGTCCATCAGATGGTAGTCCAGCCTGTCAACAATGTTAGACCTGCTAAGGGCCGTAAACCACCAGCTTGGACCAACTAGAAACAACCTTGGCCTGATTTTATGTAAACATTTCAGCAGCTTGGACTACCTGAAAACCACCTATAAACCAGTTACCACCGGATTCTGGCTTTAGACGGATTTTCCAACAGGGTGAATACAAAAACACACTTGATTTAATTTACATTCCAGGCCCAGTGGATCAATACAAACCATGAATGTTATGTCTGAGCTAAAGTTTTTAATAACACAATACTCTTGTTTACATGAAATGAATTAGCACAAGTGCCAACAGACTCTCTCTTAGGTAACTGAACTGTTGTTTATGATACCCTCTATTGATTCTTTTAGTGTTGTGATTCATCTTGCTGTCTAAATATAGTTTCCAAAAGCACTTTTAGGTGTCATATGTGCCAAGCGCTTTTATGAAATGAAATAAATCAAGTAAGTTCGCCTACAGTGAGCGCCTCTGCATCCAATCATTTCTGTTCCCTTCCCTCCTTTATTCACATTCAGACAGCGGAGTCCAAGTCTTCCTGCTCACACACACCCCCTCTATTGTGCATATCAGCTCAAACGCAGGCATTATATGAACCAATATAAAAAAGTGCTTGTCGGAGGACATGCCCTTCAATCCTTCATTGGTTATGCACAAAATCCGAAGAAAGTAATTAAAAATCGCCATGCAGGGACGAGGAAGCTGCCGAGAGAGAGGGAAAAGAGGGAATCAGGAAAAAGTGAGAAAAACTTTAAACAGCTCAAGCCCCAAGATACAGGGCCACTAGTAGTCCTCGAACCGTCTGTCCTTGACTCGTGACCTCGACTTAGCCTCGTACCGAAGGCTGACGGACTCTCAGTTGTGCAGCTGACTCAGATCAGCAGTGGACCTGACCGCCCATGACAGTTTGACACAAAGTGTGCCATGTGCAAAAAAAATTTTGTTGTTGATGGATTTGAGTGAACATTGTATAAGTGTTATTTTTAGAATTTTTTGTTCATATAATTCATTTTTGATAAACTGCATTGTATAAATTTATATTCTAAAGAAAATGGTTGCCATGGTATTGCTATGCAGTTAATCACTAGGGAAACATATTACCGCTAATAATATTTTTAAGCCTAAAAATGTACTAGTACACTAGTCATGTGGTGCTTCCCATCGGGTTTCAGATTTAATTACAGTATATACAGTTATTGCTGCACATACAGTTAGTCACTTATTAATACATGGTCACTGTAGGCTAGAATTAAACTAGTTTACATTCATGTTTTAGGACTGTAATAAGTCATGTGGAAAATTACATACATTAGGCTACTGTATAATTATACTTAGGAAACCTACATAATAACATGAAAGGACAAAACTGCAGAAAAAAAAAACGAGTGCCTAAATTTAAGTTTAAATTATAAATGATTTAGTGGCTGCATTAAAACTTGTGGAGAAAGTATGGTCTGCAAATCTATTTTGCAATTAAATTAGCAATGAAGTAATCAAATCCTATACCAATATCTTCCCATTCAATGAAAAGCTCATATACGGTATAGCATTGCCATCATCCATTATTATGTCCTCTTAAAACACTAACAGTACATTTAACCTTGAGTGAATAAACTGCATCTTTGCCAGAGTTCTAAAAAAGACCCAAACACTGCATCATACACAGGCAAACAGCCAGAAATACAGCTCACGACCTAAATCAAACCCTCTCTAAATGTAATGAAATCAGACTGAGGCTGAGTGCAGGTGTGTTCTGCTGCCAGTGGAATGCAGCGCATCGGCCTTGTTCAGCAACATGAATAGCAGAGATTTGAGGGGAGAAAAACAGAACATAGAAACACGATAAACTGTTTTGAATGGAAAAGAACTATAAACAGTATAAATGTTTTTTTCATTTTGGAGTGATCTATTCCTTTAAGACCAGAGCAGTAGTTCTGATCTGAAGAAAGGGCTGCTGGGGTAAAAAGACACAGTCGTGCAGTAAATAGTGGCAGTCTTTGGGTCTGACCTCTATTACTGTGACTGTGAAATCTGGGAAAGGAGAGAGTCATGGCGAGGGACCGAAAATGACCATAATCATCAAAAACTCAAAGCGCCACAGGACATTTCACTGTAAAGTGCTGTATTTGAGTACAAAAAAGGGGTTAAAACTACAGCTATGCTCACACAGCAGCAAAATACAGTTGTCACTCCTGTTTTAAACTGCTTAATACCGCTTACATAGTCCAGGTATGAACACCCTGATTTTGAGAATGAGTTCAGAAAACCTGTTAGTAACACACCCTTTACTTCATTAATAAACTTGTGACTTAGGTAAATTCAGTTATGGCCAGTTATGATCAGACTTGTTATGGATTTCACCATCTTTGATATTTACTTCAGTCAGTGTCACTATGGCTACTGCCACTAAGTTATTCACGGCTTTCGCAAGAATGGAAAATGGGCTTGACTTGAGTGAGATAAAGTGAAAGAAAGAGAAAGAGATTAAGAGATGCTGTCCTATCTGTTTACCTGCACCATTGTCCATGTTGGCCTATGAGCCATACACAAACATACTGTAACAAAGAGGCAGGTCTTGTTGTCTGGACTGAGGGAAATAGCCTTGAGGGAAACCCCTGTCATTACCGGACATCTACAGCCAGAAACTTCACTGGGAGAAAATGTATGAAGAGAAGGCAGGAAACAAGTAAGAGAGCCTTCCACAAGTAAGATAGATCACATTATACTTATAAACGATTTGTCCAGTTCGCTTGTGTCTAGCAAATAAAACATGTTTTTTTTCAGAAGTGCTGCCCTTATTTCCTCCAGCAAAAAGTCATTTGTCAGTTCACACTAAAAGCACAAATGCTGTGTGATGGGCCATAAACACTGTCATTCATATTTTATGTTTAATATACAGTATAGATGTGTGGAGAAGGGTTTTGGGCCAATAGGATTTCACTGTGGGTGGGGCTACTCAGCACAACGCTGTTAAAATAGAAACCAATGGACCGACTTTTCTTACTAATAGTTTTTTCTCAACAAGGCCCAGACAAGGGAGTTTTCAGGTCGACTTAAAATTCATTAAAATATATAAAATCAACAAAATAACTAGAAATGTCGTAATGTTTTATTTTATAACAAATACACATCTTTTGCGTTATGCCAAGCTCTAGAATATTTTGGGGTTAAAATTGTGAGTGTGAAAGGACTCAAATAATGGCAACAGGTTTGACCTAATCACCCGTTTCCCCTCTGTCCCTCACGGGATCTTTCCACTATGCCCACACTGTACCAGCACAATTAACACAGTATAAAACTCTCACAGTATAAAACTCATTGTTCTTATGTCACAGCAAACATTCCAGCAGGAGGATCCGTACAAGTATATATGTGAAGCCTGAGCTTTAGCCTGAGGCAATTAATTTAAGCGGAACCACACAGGGATAGAAACGTTGACAAACAGCAGACAAGCCAGAAACAATGAGATAAAACAAGCATCCTGGTGCAAGAACAGACAGCCCTGACGACAAACACAACACAGTCGCCTGCATGCTGTCCTGTTTTGATATGAAAAGCACTGAGAACTCAACAGGATAAAAAGAGTACAAGATGTTTGTTATGATGATAGACATTGTCAGTATCATGTAGTGGCTTAACAGTATTTGGACATTTAATTTATACTTAATGCATACACTACAGTGTATGAATGTTCTGTTACATAAGAAAACATTAAACCAAGCAGCATCGGGAAATAATGATTTGCAGATTTCTCACCTGTGGACAATCTCAGAATGTGGCACAAACAAATATGAAATCCCAGGCAACATCTAAAAGTTTGCTATCAAGAATGCGACACTCAAGATCACATGATCTATGTGATCATGGCCCAAAACCCTTCTCCATTAATGGCAAAAACAGTTTCTTAAAGTGACCGTCACATGTATCATTTGCGAATGGCCTTGTGGAAGGACGTTTTATCAAGAGATTTAGTTGTTTACTTTCATTTAGACGAAAGTTTGAGTTGCATCTTCTTTCTGCAGTCCTACAAGGAATGCAAAAATGCCACCTGGAATTTGCAAAATGTTAAAATGCTTTGTCTTCATCTTTGTACGTAATGTTTCTTAAAAAAAAAACTATTACATTTTAAGTGTACCTTGAGTTACAAATACTTATTATGGGCCACATTCAAAAGCCTTCAACCGTATAACAACTGCCTGCTGTAGAAATGTAGGTCTCCTTCCTGTTATGACTCCTTGGCTTGATATGCATTGACGCCGGGCTTTCAGTGTCTCAGCAGTGGGTCTGTGGCCCTGCAGGCTGCAGTGATTATGAACATGACTGTCACTGCCTCTTGCCTGCCACACGTGTCATAACAGCCCTGGATGTGCGTGACACAGCACTGGCTCACCACCTCTGACACACTCCTAACATACTGCAGCCTCTCTGTCCTTCCGTAGGCTGTCTGTCTAACGTGTACTTGTCTGGCTGATTCTGAGGAGCTGTGCAAAAGTAGCACAGGGCATTGCTCTGAGGCCTGAAGTGGCAATACTCCTATGTCGCATGCTTTCTCCTCAAAGTGAAATATTGTGTTGTCTCAGAGAGGCGACAGTGCGGTAAGACCCTCTTGTAAAGAAAGATGTTTGTCTAAGTGGATGTGTGATTTGAAATAGCTGAGATCTCAAACACAATTTGCAATAAGACCTTTCATAAGTGAGAATAACAACGTGTACCAATGTAACATAATTGTGTATATGTGTCGATATAATCTATAATGCATCTTTATAAATATGAATACACATACATACACACATTTATGTTATACACACAATATTATACATAATTTTAGATACATATTTTCCATTTATCTTTTTTGTATGTTTTATAGTGTGTGTTTGTGAACACGCAAACCTCTTAAAAATAACTGCTTGTTTTTACATAGACTTAGACAGAACTTGTGTTATTTCATAGCTTATAAAACCTAGTCCCTTCCACAACTCTTCCTTATGAGATTTGTGTGTGGAGTGAAAATGGAGCTCTGTTAAATCTTGCAGGCTTTATTCCAACAGGAGTCTTTCACAGGCATCTTATGCCCCCTAGTGCCCCTCTAACACGCAGTTGCACTCTGGATCCCACCCGGAACCCACCACTACTGTACAGAATGACAAATAAACAAAGAAACAAACCAACAGTCTGAGATAGCACTTTTGTTGCCAGGCAAACAGGAAGTAGTCAGACGCAGAGGTGAGATCTCCTGTAGAAAGATCTTACACACACACACAGGATGTGTACAATCACACCTGATGAAAGCAGGAGAGTGCAAAATGAAGGGAAAAACAAAAGAAGCCCTTTTCAATCTTTAATTATCTGAATTTGCAGCATGTTGAGAAGAGAGGGGATAGACTCAAAGAGACCCCACTTGTGTGATAGGGAAATCACACAGGGCACATGACAGCACTGTAATAACCTCAATTATTCAGAATTAGGCCAGTATTGATTTACTGCTAGATCGGCTTACTAAATCTCAGCTCTCAGACATGGAGGGATGTGGGTAGGGTGGGAGATTTGGAGCTCTGTGTTCCAAGGAGGAAAAGATCGTTGGGCAGGGGAGGTGGAGAAGGGCCCGTGGCTCAGTGTGGTGCCTTTGGACCATGGGGTGAACACATGTAATTAAAGATTCTGCTTATCAAGACTGTGATGGATGAATCAGTCTGGGATTGCAAGCCTGAGCTTGTCTTTCCCTCACACAATCACTCCAATGACCTTCAGAGGGATATTGTGTCTATTTACAAGAAGAATCAGTCATTTTACAGTTGTTAAAACTAGGTCATGCCAGCAAGGGTGATCAGAATTGTTTTGTTTGTTGGTTTTATTTTGTTTGGTTGCTGGTTTGTTACTGGTCCAAGGTGGTCTACTAGATCTAGGGTTAGAACCAGATCCAGCAGCTGGCCAACCATCTAGACCAGCTTGTGCCAGCTAATTACCTACTTAGACCAAGCAGAAACTACATTAAGCTGTTTTTATCTGAGCTTTCCAGCAGAGATGGAGGTTAAAGGCTACAGGGTTCCCACGACCAGACCTTCCTACTTAAAGAAACAATATTTGTGTTGCTCACAGAGCAAAGGGTTGCCAAGCAAGATGAAAACACAATGATAATTTAGATTACCCACGTCTAGGTTAAGGGGTGCATACTATATATATTGCTGTACTTCTGCCCTGTTCGGGTCTAATATCATCAGATAAGATGATGTAAACAACCCTGGCCCTCAGACACAATCCATTTTCTATTCTCAGTGTATTTGTTTCCATGAGAACAGAAACAGCAAAATGGATGCATGTATGTGTGTGTGTGTGTGTGTGTGTGTGTGTGTGTGTGTGTGTGCGCGTGTTTTGCAATAGCAAGCATTTTGGCAAATTTAATTAGTTTGGAAATGAATCCAAAATGGCAGTAAAGGACCCCAATGAGATCAATAAATGAGCTCATGTTTAAGCTTCCACTATCCCTATGTACAAGATGACAAAAATTATATTATTGTGCAATTAACACAATATT
Organism: Botia almorhae; assembly: GCA_036877575.1. NCBI lineage: Eukaryota > Metazoa > Chordata > Actinopteri > Cypriniformes > Botiidae > Botia > Botia almorhae. Next base: position 24,325 of record JAZGTJ010001796.1, read on the forward strand.
AAGACTGCCTTGTCTGCACAAACGTATTGAACGAGTGAATGCAGCCAACTCTAGCATGTACTCTGCGGGATGCACACAAGAGATCTATATCCCATCTTCAGGGCCAACATTGTGCCGTTGCTGGAGTAGGAAGCTTCAAAATTCCATTTTGTGAAGTTATTATCATACTTATAACCTGCAAATATATTCCTAAAGCACAGGAATACATGACCCTGGAAAACCTGTTGTGTTAGTAAATGTCTTCTCTGAGCTGTCTCCTTGGCTCGACCTTGTAAGGAAAGCTGAACTGGAGCGCTCGGCCCATGGCAGGGAAAAAGTGAAAGAGGGAGGGGGGCTTGGCATAGCGCAGCTGTCGGCTGCCTGCACAACGCCTCCTAATCAGGGCTAATTGGCACTGTTGATGACAGGCTTGGGTCAGTTCCAACAACAGGAGGAAAGTATTGCTGTCTGTATGTCTGTAAGAACACTGTTGCCGGGCCAAGGTTCAACCACTCGGATACCAAGATTTATTGTGCGTTCATGCATTAAGTGTTTGCCTGCGTGGGCATATGTGAGCCGTTGGCTTGTGTAGGTTCAAAGTCTTCATACTTTGGTATTATGCGCAGAGGAATGTGCAGGTGTAAGTATCGCCTCATATTAGGTTGTGTTAAGAGCCAGAAAGCTTGGCATTACTCTCTAAAGATTAATAATGGGGTGTTTGATGCCATAAACCTGTTAGTACTTTGTCATTTCAGAGTGCATCAATTACAGCAACATCTAACCTCAGAGTAGTTTAGTCTTTTGATGAGGTTGTTAAGACTTACATATTTTATTGAGCTATTTCTAAAGTCTAACAAGAGAATATCCTTGAAATGACATTTCCTGAGATATGCCAGAGATAACACCTGATGTAGGCATCATACGACATACACAGAGCAACTACAAATCCTGTTTTTGCATTCAAAAACCATTAACTTGTACATTATACAATGATTTTTCAGTGAACTAAATCTCACATAATCTCAACAATAATTCCAACTTTAACAATAGTACAAACTGTGCTCAAATTTCCAATCTATAATTTAAAGTCAATACCATTGAAGATTTCAACATGAACTCAGTTCTTTACAAATGTATCCAAAACCATATTACCTTTATATAATCTACATTCATTTTATAGCGCCATATATACCTCAACAATTGCCTCATGTATCTATTTTTATTTCACTATGCAATTCTGGGAGCAGAGTACATGGAATAAGACAAAGATACATGGACCTAACAGTGTAATGAGGGTCATTCATGTTTCTTTCTATGGTAAGTGTGGCCTCTCTACAAATAGCACAGGTAAACTAGTTTCCAGACAAGAACTGTGGAACTATTTATATGAGAATGAGCAATTAGATTTGCACAACAACATATTGTTATATGAAAGAGTATGAAAGTTTCCTCACATAGTATGAATGCAGAATAGAGGTGGATTACTGCATCGCAATAGTGTTCTTCAAAGGTGTCCATACTTTAAAACATATCAATACAGGTCACATCTCTCACCCCGCTCTGGCACATGGGACGATACAGTGTCCTCATGCTTTCAACTCTATTAAAGCTTTGAGAGACATGTGGCCCTCTAACCACCTAACAATGTACTACAGGTGCCAACAACGAGCTCCTCATCTGAGTGTTAAAAGTTGAGAAACTTCACACAAAGCTTCTGCAAGTCAATTGTGCGAGCATTGTGTCTGTAATGAGCTTCCCTGCTAAAATCTCCTACTTTATCTCTTATGCAATCAGACACAGCTGGCGTGGAATCAAATTGAGAGAAAGCGCAAAAAACAATCACAAGATAAAGGCACGGGGAATAATGGAGCTTCACAGTCCGTGACGGGTGAGATAAGGGTAAAGATGCTCAGACTGCAGCCGACACTGAATACCAACCAACACCAACACACGTTGGCCCACACAGCTGCAACTCCTCCACATCCAACACAGTATTTCCCCACCACAAATGAACAGCGCAGAGGGATTCAAAATGTCAACTCTGCGGCAGGTGGATGTTGATCTGCTTTGCAACATGCGTTGGCAGTCGATAAGGCGGTAAAAGCAGAGAGGTGCTGAACAAAGAGGATAATCTCCCCCTTCAGATGGCATGTAAGCCCATCGCTTATGAAACATAATCAGAGGATTTTAACCCAAACTATAACAGTTGGCGTGTCTAAAGAACATGAGCGACACTCGTTCAATGAAAAATGTAGTTAAGGAGAGAAAGGTAAGCTGTTTAGATTCCGAGAGCATGCAGTGATGGTCACCCTTCAGAAACAATCTAAAACAGGGTAGTTCTTACTGAGTTGATTTGAGTGCCATGCCCTATAATCTGTTTCACCTCACAGCCCAGTTTTAAGTGAAGATAGCTCATGATTAAAGATGTGGCTGTGAATCTGTGGCCCGCTGTTTTATACGGTCAAGTATCGATTTGAGTGGGCCAGTTGGAAACCAGGGGTATACAGAAGGGTAAAAATAGTCTTTGAAGAAGTGGCTCATGAGAAAAGCTGACAGCCTTCAAACATTGCTCTTTGAAGATAGAATGATGAGTGACACATGATCCAAAAGACCTTCTTAAAACCTGCACTTTCACTGAGACTCTGAGACCTTTAGCGCTCTCATCTGACACTGAGACAGTCCAGAGCACCATCCTTCAGAGGGAAACCAGAACTTCCGGTAAAACACAGAACCTGACACTCGAATAGCCTCATTTTCTCAAACAGACCCTCTTAAGATCAAAAGTTCCTCACTCTGTCCAAAACAGCAAACACCTAGCTAAAGAGCGCTAAAGGTCCCTCAGGGAATGATTTGTGTAACCTCAGGCTTGTACATTGTTAGTTATTAATGATTTGTTAGATGATTTAGTCATAGTGACTGAGCAAAGAAACACCTGTAAGTGTTTTATTCTATAAAAGATTAAAGAATATTCACATTTATTGTTAATGGATGTTTAATAGCTAAACTATTAAGACCTAGCTGGCTGGAAGATGCAGGAAAAATCACACAGGAGAGCTCTTCAATGTCTGGAATATTTCTCAAAGACAGCAATGAGAGCTAATAACCGTATGCAAGTCTGCACTTTGACAGTGTTTTTAAAGTGTTCTATAAATAAAGCTTAATTGAGCATTGAGCGTACTGTACCTTTTGGGTGAGAAAGCACAGACAGCACAAAGGCAATTTTAGGCATTATGCTAACCACCTGGGTGTGTTTGTAATTTGACAAGAAGACGTGAAGAATTTTGAATCTTAAACAATGAAACTCTTTGAAATACATCACCAGTTTTGTTATTCACAGGCTGGTTTAGTCATTTCAGTTGAGTTTAAGCACACTACATTCTCCTAACATTTTATCAGTCTGTGGATAATCGTCTGATTTGTCCTATTTTCCAGATCCTGTAAAATGTCCTTTCCATAAGTCAGCTGGAGAACACAGGGACCACTGTTTTCTTTCATTGGTGAAACTTAGAAGATTACATGGCTGACATTACCTAGTGATTTATGAATGGACTGTTATAAATTAATAGGGGGCCTGGGGTCTACATCAGTGAAGTCTGTCAGGTCCCAGGGGAACATAAACAGGATGTCCACCCCACTGTGAGCTGGTGCTTAGAGCCACCTGATGGACAATGTAGAACAGGTCAACTCAAATAGACTCTGACAGCTTCTTGCTTTTTTATGGAAAACAAAGCACGCTAACTGTCCTGGTCTATAGTTTGTCCCCATTAGCAGTCTCTCAAACCAATTAACACCTAAACAACCATTTAGACTCCTTGCCAGATATATGCTACCAATTATACGGAGACAAAATGCCAACCTAGGCAGGAAAACCTTTAAAAATGTGACTTATGGGCTTTGGCCAAGTAGCTTAAGGATAGCTTTTCCAACTGATAGAACAGATCTTAATTTTAAAGGCGAATATTTACTAAACGTTCAAAATAAAAGACAAAACCCAGACCATAGATGCTTATCATGGCCAGATGTAAAGCCATTTATAGAATTTTAAAGTGTGAAGCCTAAAGTGGGTTGTTTACATGATGTCTGCCATTAGGTGATTAGCATTTGTTTTGTTCAGTTAAGGGTCCCATGAGAAAAGTACGGCACGGTTGTGTTTTGATTCATCGGCCCGCTTCAACCAGACTGTCGCTGCATGTGGTTGGCGCCAGCGGTTTGGCTTAAAGCTTTTAGCCTGCATTCCCAGCATCGCCCTCTTCAGCGCAGGAGGTGTGAACGTCATCTGGCGATTCATTAAAACTATCTGTAAAGCAGGCCGCCGCATATTTCATTCCAACCGCAAACAAAGATCAAAACGAAATTATTGTGTCAGAAAGGAGGGCAGGTATTTCGTAATGCAACAGGACGCTAGTCCTGACAAACTTTAAAATGTATTTCAAACACTAAGCCGCATACTACAAAAATCACACTGCAATATTTCATACTAGCAGACCAGCTGGCCTGTCAGTTAAACCCTGCTTTAATATTGTTTAAACCAGCTGGACCAGGCTGGGAGAGCAGGTTAAACCAGTTAAGATCAGCAAACCAGTATAAAAAGAAATAAACTGAAATAAACAGCTACTCGTACATCAAGTAGAAAAGCAACAGTTGGCTTAGCTCCAAAAGCTGAGGACCAGAACCTCAGGGTCCTCTGTTAGGAGACCTAAATTATTTACTTCAAACCAGGGATGAAGTGAAGCACACTTTAAGTTTAACTAAGTATATAATGCAGTCAGGAGGACTATCGATCAACTAATTAATTGATTAATGCAGAAAGTAATCAACTACCAAATGATCCATTCCGTTACCTCATTAGCTATAATGCATTATTCATACCTGAGTTTAAGCAAAGACAGCCATCCACGTGTTTTTGCAAGTACAAGCACACACACATACGCATAGAGTGTGTGCATTCCCTTGTTTATGCAACTGAATGGTTGTTTGGCGGAGGTTCACCGGTGGCTTAGAGGCAAACCCGAGTGCTTTTCAGACTCAGAGAATTTTTCTTTGATTCCGACAGTCTAGTTAATTGTTCACCCGGCAAACTATGTGCTGTGAGACACAGCGTTCCTAAAAACAACAATTTGCCTGCCATTTTCTTTGGCTACCTGTGACGTTCACCTGTAAAAGTGATTCAAAATGAAACATCCCTCCTTCCTTCAATGCAAAGCAAAATTGTTTCACTATTCTTATGGGCCTAGGGGAGGGCCGAAGTTATGTGTGCCCTTGTCTTTACTGGGCTGTCTTTCAACAGTGGTGTTTGTTCTTTTCAAACACAAAGAGACCATTTATGCAGTACTGTCCCAGGAGTGTTGGTTAAATAACTAAAATCTGAGAAAGGGGCTTTTTTGCGTGGGAAAATATTGTCTGACCTGCAAGTTAACAGCAGAGTCACAATGATTCATGCAATGAATATACTCCCACGTGCTGACACGCTGTTCCTGTCTGACAGGGCTCCTGGCCCAGAGTTAAAACTCAGCCGGTTCAACCAATCAGACTTCAGCAGACCAATTAAGATCTTGCAACAACCTAACAACTGATGTTTGACTGAAAAAACTCTTGGCAAACCTTAACTTTTTTATACTCTTGTTTCATTATCAGTAACTGGCTGACAGTTACAATGAAAACCAGGAAAAGGTTTTTAAGGGGGTTTCGCAAATATTTCAGACTAGAGTTCACTACAGCCTGAGATTTGATTGTTTCTCCAACTGACCCTTTACTAAGCCCTGCCTTAAATATGTTACTGACAAACCTTACCTTGTGTCAAATAAATATTGCATGCAGTTAATTAAACTATGCAGCTCTCATTCCCAAATAAACATGCTGTATACTGTAACATTAATGCAGATATCAACATTTATTTTAAGATAAATTAATGTTAATAAATAAAAATAGTTGACTTTAGATTTGTTTTAAAACAGGCTCTGCAATGTTTAATCATGTTTACTGCGTAATTTAACAATTTTTAACAGTAACAGAAAAGCAACAGTAAACAGGAGGAGGAAAAGTTTAGCAAAGGGTCAATTGACAATTTATGAACGAGAACAAATGACATGAACAAGATGGAAAGACACAGAAAGCGAAACACTTCAGGGTCAAAGGGGTCACACCATTGCTAAATCTTCCATAGACCATAACCTCGGTAGTATTACCCATTATAGTTCAGTGTTAGCCTTCTATGATGTCAACAACATGCTATACCTATTATACACAAAAATGATCCCATTTACCAGGAAGAGACGAATTGTAAAAGGCCAGTAAATAAAGAATTCTGTCCTCATAATGCATTGGCTTTAAATCAGATTGCTGTGTTACAGTAAGTGCATGTGGATGTTTAAATAAATGATGGCAGTGAACACACTTGTTGAATCAAGGCCAGAAAAGCTAACTGAATTTCTCCGCTCTCACACCTCCAACTTTCATAAGGCCCGAACTAAAGAAATTGCTACAATAATATATTTTTGTGTCCTGGCTATGGAGAGGACGGAGGAAATACAGTTCAGAGAGACGGCCTCAAGTGTGAGAAGAAAAAGGAGTCAATACTATATTGAGATATAAGACCTTGAAATTTCATCATTCATGGAAAGCTGAGCATGAAAAAGGGTCTTTATTAATCTGTAGTCTATGACTTAATAAAATGCAGGACTTCTTACATTAAATCAAAGGAGCAAACGTTCTTGAAGTCTTTTGTGGGTGCTGTTTTTGCACGTGGAAAAACAGGTTTTAATGCTCTAGCACCCTATAAAGTTTGGTTCTCTAACACATTTCCAGAGCTTTTATGGAAGGCTGGACTGTGCTCATAAGTGGCTGATTAGAACTGATGCATACAAACAACAGAAACTGAAACAGGTTATGAGATAACAAGCTTGGCAAATAGCTAAATGCTTTAACAAAAATTGCACATTTTTGTACAAAAGCACCAACAACAATTTTTTCAACAACTGTTTTTGCTGCCAAATGGTTTACAGTAATGCATTTGGGCATTTAACATGTGTTTTAGTAACAATTACAAAAATAACGTATAATTTCTATCATTAGTGTCTATTCCTTCAATATAGTATTTATTTATACTGTAACACAATGTTTACTTTTCAAACTAGCAATGACAATTAATATAATGCCAAGACATATTTTATACATTATGGTAATTATGCGTAATTGTCATAACCATAATATTACATTGCAAAAAAAAATCTAAAAAAAAAACTTAAAATCATTCTTTGAGTTTTCTGTTTCAGTCACACATTTTTCTGTGCTGCCCAACATTTGCAGCCTTCGTCTGCTGCTTCCTGACGTTTACGATATGAATCCTTGCTTCACATGGTCAATGGGTCAGAGAAGTTACTAATAGGGGTCCCGACAGGCAAGCAGAGGGATGTAGAGAATCCCAGGAGACGTGTCGTGCTTCCTTAATTGGGGTTCTTGGGAAAAAAATTACGGATTATGACCTATAAATGTGAATTTATGTGCCCATTATACCTGCTGCTGATCTACTCAGAAATAGTAACGGTCTAATTAGCCATGCATTCGTTTTCCGAGCCCTAACCTCCTAATTACGGCTCTTCCTGAACGGGCCGCGTTCCCATACATAAGCATACCGTTATTTTTCTCACACCCAATTAAGCTGTTTCGTTTTATAGCATTGCAGTGTAATTTCGCTGTTTGATAATGGTCCAAAAACAGTAAAGTTACGCTTTTATGAAAAAGGTGAGGCTTTATGAAATAATAATAAGAAAGATTTTATTAGAAATATTTAAATCAGGCAAAGAGTTTGATATTGAATGTACTTTGATGTACATTAACAATACATAGAGAAAAGATCATTAAGCTCAGCTATACTTGTGCGTCGGTGTAATTGTATCATAGGCATTGATTGGCCTGATCAAAGCTTCAGACACAGACTCAAATATTTGCGCATGATGATTACCACAGTGACACTAACATTGGCCTAAGGTGACATGAGGTGGTTTAATAAATCTTTGTTCTGCATAGCTTTCTCGTCTGGGCTGGTTCTTGGAGTGCTGCTATTTTGGAACACATATAAGACAATTATATCTACATTTCTGTTAAAATCTAACCACATTACATGCTTTAATAAAAATAATAATTTACTTTGAAATATTTAAAATAACTGCTGATATTAATGTCACACAATACAAAATGTATAAATAAACATCTAATATCCATATATTGTCCCTTTGAAAATAAAGAGGGTTGCTTTTTAAATATCCAAGACTCCTATGAGGTGTCAATAAGGGATTAGGGGCCCCTGTGTCTCCAACACACACACATACAGTGCAACAGTATTTCACACACAGTCAATTTATGCAGGATTTGAAACAAAAGACATTGAGAGCAGGAGATTACATGAAAGAGGATAGCAACATCAAATCTACCCTTTCCAGTCATCTTGGAAGAAATCATAATGTAGAGGCTGGGCTAGGAGACAATTAAAATAAAACAGGAGGCAGTTTAGGCAACATTAGATTTTGTCACCTTAGAAGAAATAAAAGGGAAATTGAAAGTAAGACATCAAAAGCAGAAATCACTGATATAGGAATGAGTCCATCTCTGTCATATTGAAAATGAGATCGCTATCTAATACATAAGCAGCGTTCAGTAGACTTTTACAGAAATATAAAAGCTTATTATGTCAGCATATGGTTCACCCAGGTAAGTAAAATCTCTTTAATATCTCAAAAGATTCTCCTAAATCAATAGGATGAAATAAAAGCAAATGGAGACTTTTGCCTAAGTGTCCTGCTACTCCAGAAAAAAAGACCCTAGATAACTTCAGTGTGACCCTATAGTTTTCTCAATGTCTCAGATTCTCCCAAGACTATATGGTATGAGCCATGGTCTCCATAATGATGTTATAGCTCCATACTTTAATTTAATTAAAGTTCCATTTCAAAGGAATTTCTAAAAAACATTGGAGACGAACTTAACACGTTTGTAAAACATAACTGAGAACTCGTTAAAGTCTCTTGAGCTATGAAAGCCCAACCTCTAAGATATAAATGTTCCCTCTGGGAAGAGAAGCTATTCCTAACACTGTGATTTCATAAAAAAAAGCTTCCCTGAATGGCAGTTTGCCAAGTTCTCAACTTCCGTGCCCATGTGACCTAAACTTGTCTGGTGGCGAAGGTTAAAGGTCCGAAACCAGATTTTTCCTTCCTGTACTTTCAGGTTCTGCACTGACACTTCAGCTTTTCCTACGTTTAATTGGCATTGAGTTACTACTACACACAGGGCAGCCATTGTAACCGCCCTGTGGAGAATACGGTTAAGTGCACACTGGGTGCACATCAGGAAACTTCCCACCCAGACCTTTCCCCTCTACTAACAGGCCTTTTCTTGAAGCGCTCCATAACTTGGTCCCCCTTAGCCGCACGACACAGATCTAGCGATGCTTAAGTGAAACCTAATGCTAGCTGTGTCGGACGTTAACAAGACTGACCACCCAAAATCTCAGCCCAGGGAGCCTAGGCTAACGAGCACCCAGTTGCACAACAGTCACTGAGTAGCCCTCAGTGTGGGAAACAAAAACAATAAGTTTTTGTTGTTAGGCAAACCATCCATTATTTAAGTCATTAGTTACATATGTAATGTCATACTTGGGTGTCTTGATTAATGCGCCTTAGTTTCCGAATGTTGACAGATGATGTGAATTGTTTGAAATTGAAGATATGAATTATATATGCACATTTGTATTCCCTTGTACCTATTTAAACTGTCAACACCTGTAAACCTCCATAAATGCCTTTGCTTGATAATGCACTATTTAAACTTCCCAATAGCCACCGCGCTACCGCAGAACAAATAAATGCAAGAAAAACAGAAATCACCCCACTGCTCACAGCAACAGTAATGTGTTTAATTTAATTTTCTACATGGAACAAGGACTAGACAAGTGTGAAAACAAATGTGGTGTGATTGATAGGCCTGCAATCCAAACATGGTCAACCATTACAATCATAATAAAACGGTCATAAAAAGTACATTACATAAACATATTATTACATACAGCTCAGGCATCAATCATTGGCACAATTACACAGCGTCAGCTTCAGTCACATTGGGAAAAATGATTTAACGATCAGCTGACAGTAAGCGTGCTATTATTAATCAATCTATAGGAGTCTTTACTGATTGGATACCCATCCGAATGAAAAGAACAGCCCTCATAAAATTAAAACACAAATATGAGACATATATCAAGCACAGGAAGTGCCATTCGTAGTGTCAAATCTAACATGGCCAGGGTGACCAAAGTTCCATCACTACAACGAATGTCTTCTGCTCTATTTTCTCTGTCTGCCCTTAAAGACACACAGGGCCATGTTTTGATCTGATAACTTAGAGATCTTTCATGCAAATGTGTTGTCTTACACTTTTCTGTTCTGTGTAATGTTGGACTGTGACACCCCAACATAAAAGTATTATAAATAGGAGAGTGGCATTATCAAACTCTGTATACTGCTCCAGCATATCATTATATTTACACTTCTGTTGGCCCCATTAAGCTTAACAATTCTGTAATAGCATAAAACATCATAGTGATAAATGATAAAGAAATAAAATGTTCTTTGCACAAGTGAAAGAATGCTTGTATTGTAAATAATGTGATTAGGCGGAGCGATATTCAAACAGGTGTCTATTAAATATATGAATTCCAAACCAAGTGACAGGGCTGAAATAACACTGAACTTTAGGGTTGGCAATAAACTATTTGTAGCATGTGTTAAAGACTGCTTGTCAAATGCTGCACTGTTTGATACTCATGCTGAAATGTTGTCGTTTTTTTTAAACTGAGATATTAAGAAGAAGATTTAGAAAAGGTTTTATTGATCAATTCCCCATCAATTTTTAATGTAATAAAAGGATTACATGGATTTCACCTCTGCTAGGTCTATTAGGAGAGTCACCAAAGCCAACAATTTAATGATGGTGGATGACAAAGCATAACTGATCGTAAGATGTTCCAAACTGATCGAAGATGTTCCAGCCCACCTCTGGATTTCTCTCTGCTTGTAGTTCTTTGCTAATTGTGATAGAAGTGTGCAAGACTATGTCATTAATAATTCAGATTACAGATAATAAATGGATAAGAGGCATTTGGGGTGAGCAGGGGGTAACCATAATGGTAAATCACAGACTGGGGTAGAGGGTTATGTAGAACTTCTTTAAAGTTCCGCTCTCTCTTAATCATTCAGTTCTGTTTAGAGAAGGATGCAGTTTGCCAGCAGCCCTCACAATGAGGCAGCATCCGTTCCCCTGTTCAGCCCTTCAGAGGAGGCCCACGAGCGTTTCTAAGCAACCCTGCATCCTGACATGTTGAGATGCTGGGGTTGGGGGGTGTGCGGGCTTGCTGCATTGTGATAGAGCTACGAATACAAATCAGAACAGATATAGAGGGAGACAGAGAGAGCCACCACAAACAGGTCAGGTGAATATTTCACATGTACCAGGTGTTCGCATAGTAAACCAAAGATTTACATGGGGCTTCCATGATTCATATCCAAATAACATCATATTGGCTATTATATTTTGTGATATTTGCCCATTTTTACATTCTCAAGTCCCATCAATATCATTCACGCTATAATATGCCTAATTGTCCAGTTAACAAAAATAAATTTCCTTGTATCGGTTTTAAATTCTGCTGAAAGATTTATGAATATGCACTATTTCAGTTTTCTACATTTTGATTGCATAAGGGGGAAAATATCGTTTACAATCTCAATTGCTATCATTATATTATATCCATCAGTCATGAAAAATACTTTTTGGTACTTGTAAAAATTAAAAAGATTTCAGGTGCCATTCAAAACTACTCAGAAAGGATTATGAGTGACAGAGAACATTAAAAAAGAAAGTACAGTGATGGATTGTGTTGACATGCCTCATAGAGAGTAAAACAGAGTACAGTCATATGCGGGGGAGGCTGCGGCTTTCAAGCGGCGTAATTACTACATTCCTGTGGATGCGTAATATCCAAATAAACACATCTCCAAACAAAAAAACAAATTAACGAGAGGAATTGAAAATTATGCTAATTCTGTAATGGTGCTTGTGTGTATCTTGAGGCTGTTGCATTTGCATACAGTAAAAGTGAACAAATAAAGGCTTCGTATGAGAAAATAACTTCAACAGAACCCCTCCAGATAGGAACGACACCACACACACCATATTTAAGATCATTTTACGGTTGCCATGGCAAAGATGCTAATAAGGCGCTTTGAAACAGCGTGAAGTAAAATGAGTATGGCCTCACAAGCCATATATATGCTAATCACAAACCCGGAAGCACATCAGACTCAGACAAAGGGGAAAAATTGTTTTCTGGTCTTTACATTTTTTTTAAGTGACACATTTTAAACCACAATGAAATATTTGATATTAATAAAAAATATGCTATCATTTCATAATCCCCACATTCATTATTTATTATGTTTTAAATATTTATTTTTTATTTAAATCGATAATAAAGTCCAATTACAATTCACTGTCTTATTCCAAACGTTTGTTGAGTCAAATCAGTTTAGCTCCATATTATTCTGTATTACCACACTGATAAAACATGATTCAGGAAGCTGTGCTGGATTTTACTCTAATACTCTACATAATTCTTCAATACAGAGGGGTAAAAGAAGCGATAAGCATTCTGACACATAGTGTTCTGCTTTAATCTGGAGACGCCCACATCCCGCTCTACAGGGGCCCGGCAGGGGTCATTTCCCTGAAAGTGTTTCCCTGGACGAGCAGAGAGGCCTCGCCAAGGAGCTGAGCTCATTTTAAGATAATTGCTCATGTTCTCCCTTAAGCCTTATCAGGAGAAAGAGAAAAACACATTTCATGGAAAAATATTCAGAGTGCTTTGTGATCCCAAAGCATTTGAGCAATCAATATCCAAGTCATTACTATAGACAAAAAGATACTGTTCATATTGCTTTGAAGACTGCTTGTAAAAGTTTAATTCCGCTCTTAGCTGGCTATGGAAAATAGAGAACAAATTAACACAAGCTTGGTGCATTAATATGCAATTTGTCACTGAATCTTAATTCAAATTTTAACACAATTAAAGCTACCAGATTTGTTAACAACTTTTTCAATAAATTTAGTTGGAATTTCTTCATATTACATAATCTGCCCAACTTCTGTTGTATCTGGTAAAGTAGATCCAGGTGTTCCTTTTAACCAAAAACAGGAAATAAAATCCATGTAAATGACCACAGCAGCCAAAATCGGTGGTTCTGGGTCTTACTTCACTAAGCAGGCTTTATGACAATCAGCATAAAGTCTCAGCATAAAGCAAAATATAGAGGTGTGAACAAGGATATCTTGTTCACCCACTAATGTCACAAACAAAACTCTGAAAATCATTCAAAGATCTGAAGGCATGAACTTCTAAATGTTAAAATGCAAATGAAAACAATAACAATAAACACTAGATAAATATTAGCAATTAGATATTTCTCCTAAATACTTATTATATAACCTCAGAAGCGTGTAAACCTGATTTGGTTTCCCAATAGACTGATAAAAACCTATGCATCCCAACTCCTAAAAAAGGCATAGCCAGCCAATCAGATCCTGTCTTTCATTCCACCCCCAACAAGAACATTTCACCAGTCCGACAGTACAGCCAGCTGCGCCCGGGCAGCCAATAAGCCTGATGTCACTATCGCTTACATCAGCAGGGTCTCTGTGGACCAAACATTGACCAGTATCCCTGAAATATGGGCTAAGAGGGCAAAGGGATAAGGTGGTCACATGAATTGATTCACTGGAGAAACCATCACAGCCATGTCCTAAAGCATTACACACAGACGGTACCACACAGAGTTGATTTGCAGCATTCCAGCTACTTAAAGTGAGCAATCCGTCCAGGCTGATGAGGTGTTTTTAACACAGGCATTCTAGCTGTAAGTAAATCAAGGGGGAAAATAGACATTAAGATGAGTTCAGAGGGTGATTCTTACCTTTTGTGCAGCTTGCATATCAGAGAGATAAAAGGGCCCATTTCTATTCTCCTTAGCACTTAAAGAGGGAGCATATGAAATATTCTTGCTGTGGATGGTTACAGTTTATGTTATGACATGAAAATATTTGGCACCTCATATCGCTATTGGGACATGAAGTGGTGCTCAATACAAAGGTGATGAGTTTGAATAGCTCGAATAATGTGAGACGACTCACTCAGATTGCACACAAGCACATCCAAGGCCCATGAAATACCCCTCGAGATATTGATCATTGTGTGCGAATGTGTGCGTTTCTACCGGCAGGCCTTTGCTACACACACAATGGGATGTTGAATGCTGTGTTAAAGAGAAACAGTAAAAGAAAGAGGTGGAGCGAGAGAAAAAGAAAGAGAGAGAGAGAGAAGGAAATAGGTAAACAGACTAAAAGAAAAAAGGCCATAGAGGTGGGTTGTGGGTAGGGGTAAAGTGGTGAGAGGTGAGTGACCCCCAAAACACAAACGTATTAAATGAGTCATAGTCGTTCACCCAAAATAAGAATCCTGTCATTAACCTTTATTTTAGACTGTCACTTTAATGCAAAAAGTGACATACATTCACTAGTATTTCAATTAAATTGGTGTTTTAATAGGCATTCACATACAAGACAAATGTGACTGTGCATCAATAATGAGGTGGCTCTATAAACGTGTGCCAAAACACTATTGTCTATAGAAAGAAGCGATTATTACAGGTCTTTTCTCAAAACCTGGTGTTAAAAGTTAATCTAGGGACACATAAAAGCAGTAATTTCAAAGCAAGTTATAAAATCGATCCTTTTATCTAACTGCGGCACCAAAATGCTACACAAGACAGAGCCGGATCTCTATTAGCCTTTGCTAGCGCAAAATTAGCTTGTTTCTTCCAGAGTGCATTTACAGCACTAAAAGAAAAGAGAAAAGCAGCACCCCACCATCTAGATGCGATCAATCTGTTATGAGTAGCTAGCATCGTGCAATGGCCTCTTTCAAAAGGTAAACAGACTGAATAATTTCTCTGCCAATTACCAAGACAGTGGAGAGGGCCCAGATGAGAGTGAACATTGACAAATGCAGCCCACCTCTCAATTTTCCCAGCAAATCACCCCTGTACCTGACACTAAGATAATAAGAAACCCTAATGGGTATTTATGCTGGCCTTGGAAGGGCCCTGCCATTTATTTCAGGGGCCCTTTTGCTAGTCAAAATTGATTCTCCAAAGCCCATTGAAATTAGACTGTTTGCCACTTCATGTGGTGCACTCCATTTTTCCTTTCCTGTCAAAGCAACCAGAGAGAAACAAATGGGAAAAGAGAGAAGAGAATAAAAAATTAAAGAGGAAGAGGTAATACAAAATATTGAAGATACGTTTGGCTCCAAACACTGCTGGTAAATGAAGCAGTGCAGATACACTATGCATTTCATGAGAACACCTTTACTGTCAAAAACCACAAAAGGATAACTCTTTAATATCTTTAGTACCTTTAGTATCTTTATAGGTTTTACCAGGAAGCAATGAGATATTTTCTCAGTGTACCCTGTGTAACTTCAGTATTAACATTTAGTTTTAAAAAGTACAGTAAAGAATGGCAGCTATGAGTTAAGTACTAGGCCAAAGCGGCTGCTGTTTTAAAAACTGGCTAATCAGGAAGCACTTGGAAAACAGTGAACGGCTGTGAAATCGTCAAACCTCAAGCAACAAAATTGTCCTAGAATGTTAGCCACATTAAAATCTTCCCAAAACAACCTACTGGAACTGCACTTAAGCTAATGCTAATTAACCAACCCAAGTTCAGAGGAGATTAGCAAAGTAAAGTCTCCATAAATCCAGCTCCTCCAGCTGTATCGGACCAGTCACAGCACATTGACCAGAGACTGAAGCATATATCTGCTGTCCTTCTGCTGTCCTTCTACTTCCTACCTTCTGGGATAACAGCTGCTGAAGCAGATGACAGAATTTAACGCATCATTATAGTCCCATGCTGAAAAGATCCCTGAGGAAGAAACCGTGTGAGAGTTGTGAAGAAAGAGTGAATAGAAAGAGATTAAAAGTATGCTGGGAAAAGAAGGAACAACTGAGAGGAAGATCACTAGAGCTGCCCACCATGGAATCATGGGTAATAGAGAGGAGCTGGGACAGAGGCCCTCAACCTGCCTGATGAGGTGCAGATTAAAAGAGATGGAGGGAAAGAGAGAAAATGAAAATAGTAACTCCCAGAGGAGAGTTCATTATCATCCAGACGTCACTATACCACCTGCTACCACCAACGCTGAGAGAGAGAGAGAGAGTGAGAGAGAGTGAGAGAGAGAGAGAGAGAGAGAGAGAGGGAGATAATAGATTCATAGTTAGCAGAATGAACACATTCCACTACATTGCTCTGCTGTAATATTTGGTGCATGTGAACACTGTACCAGTTAATGACAAAAAAATAAAGGTCCATTTAAAGGTTTGAGTTAATTAATGATATAGCCACCTGGTTAAGTTAGGAAATGTACTGAGGAACTAAGAAACAATCCAGTTCATTAGAACACCCTAATGTTATTTATATGATGCCCTGGATAACTCTGCTTGTTCACAGACCTCAGCCTTACAACAGTTGCCGAAACTGCTAAACCTGAAGCGAAATCATCAAATCCCACTGGGTCAGTTGTGCTCTACCACCCATTTGGGCGAAACATGTTCCAATACAATATGTTTTTTGTATTACAATATGTTTTTATCCTAACATCATCTTAAAAGGCCAAAATAAAATAAGAGACACATTTTTGGTTATTAAAACATTATCAATTTAGCAGTTAAAATATTCTGTTTCTTGTATGGTATGATGAAAGGTATGAATATATAAATAATAAAGGGGGGGGTGGCAATATAGCAGGTAGAGGTTTATTTAATTCCACATAAATAAAACCTGTTTTGTCATGCACTTGACTTGATGTGAAGTTCACAATTTGTTTTTTTCTTTTCCCTGCTATCATCTGTGAACTGCTGTATCTAGTAGGCCTGTTTATTCCCAGAATGCATTATGCGCCAGTATCTCCCTATAACTACCTTTTTCCTTTCTAAAAGCTGTTAAACAAAACATAATTATCAAACAGCTCAGGTGACTTCCTGTACGAGGTTTCATACTGTGTTTTGGGCTCATATTTTCACGTTTTAAGTTAATATTCCAGACTGGAATCATATTGTTATAAAGAACTCTTGGCTGGTTACACTCATATGATCTGTAGTTTTTCTATTAAATAAAAAGCCAAAGTTAGCGATTTCAGTGACCTGTAGAGTTTAGACTGGTGTCTTAAAAGCATATCATACTGTGCCGCTAACAAAAAATGCCTAAAACTCAAATATGATACCATCTTTCATAATCAGTAATACAATGTTTATCTTACAAAATTAAAACTAAAACTAAAACTAACTTTTAACTAAGCTACCTTTATTTATTTATTTTTTATTTACCCATGATTAATTTTTTTGTACGTCTGTATTTTAAGACCTAACACAAGCCCCTTCGTGTTAGTGGTGTGACCCCAGTGGCATCTGATCCTGTTAATCAGGGTGTGCAGACTGCAGCTGACAGACTGAAAGCTAATACAGGCCGTCTGGCGGCACACTGGCTTGTTTGTTATACTCTAAAAGAACAGTAGAGAGACGCAAGTTAGCTTAGTTCACATGACCCAAAGACCCACTTCAGCTGTGCAAAGCCCAGCTTTTCTATAAGTCTTTACATATTATTATATATATTTTTATATACAGTGTATATTTTTTCTTAACCCAGCATGATTGTCACATAAAAGCAAACTTTATCCACAAATAGAGGAACAGACAAACGAAAATAAACAGAATTCAAACACAACTTCACTCTAGATCAAATTAAGATTATACTGTATGTGACATATGAAATTCAAAGGTTAGCAGAAAATATTTTTTTAGCATGTGAAATAACAAGAGTAAATTCATTCCCATAACTCTAACCTAATGGTTTACGCCACGGCAGCCAGATATTTTTTTTAGTGGGCCTCAGGGATGACTCAAAATAAGGCAGTTGATGTATGCTTTTATTTTGCTTGGAACACAAGCTCCCAAAGGCTGTTTTTCTTTGCATATTCACACACACAGTTACAGTATTGCGTGATTCATATCACTGTCATGGGTGTGTGTTGTTAAAGGTAAGTTAAGAGAGTCTGAGTCTCTACTTTAGTCCTATTAACAATGACAAAACAGCCCCACTGGAGCTGCAGTTAGACACCTAATGGGCACCTGTGTAATGCATACATACATAAGAAACACACACATATGCACACTAGTGTGTAGCAGTACAGTCTCACTATCTTCTCTCTCTTCATCATACACAGACACAAATTGTGTTATGTTTTGTGCTGCATTGTTCTGGGGTAAAGATGGACTGGAGCTGCTAACAAAAAACACTACAACAAACTGTTTAACCCTTCGACGCGTACGTTTAGTGGTCACGTGATCACCTGCTAAATTCAAACTGTGTTCAAACCAGGAATGGAGGTAAACGATAGAGCGAATCTCTCAGCGCTTATTATGTGGCACAATTGTTAGCGTTTTCAGTCACGTTATGCGTATTTGTTTCTTACATTTCAAATGATGCTGCACGATCACAAATAGAAACACAAATACCAGAAATAAACATATAAGTTCAATTTTAACTCACATTTACTTGTATAGTGCTTTTCATACACATCATCTTCTACACAGCGCTTACTTCCATATACAGCCTATACTTTTTATGAAACGGAGGCAAAAGCATATTTTAAACAAAACGTTGTTATTTTACATTTCTTACATTTCATATTTTATTGCACAGTCACAGAAGTACTAGGAAAATATATATATAGTTTATACATAACGGAGGCAAAACAAACCTTTCAAACAACATGCGGTTATGTTTTGTTCCTGTCAAACGATTGTGTAGGTAATTATAAAGTTAACTCTATTCCTCTCTTAGTTCGCCAGACACTTTTATGTTTCAAAAGAAGTGGATGAGCATGTTTATCCAACAGGGTCTGTCTCCTGGACAAATTACGGTGCCCGTGATAACTTACCAATCGTCTAACATGATCATTATAAAAGTTTGCATATATTTAACAATCTGAAAATATCATTAGGAAAGATCGGAATCTTCCATTTATAGTATATTTAAAAGTTTTGAAACAAAATATTTTGTATAAAATATACATATGTATATAAGCTGCAGCGCGCAACTGTGTAATGTCACACGGAAAGCTTACTGCATCTCCATGGTAACTGGAACGTGATTCATTGCAAAATAATGGTTGCATTAAAAAAAAATCACGCCCGGGGGGCTGTCTGAAAATTTAGAACTCACGCGTGAAATGACAATATTTTTACATAACTATCATATTCTATTGAATTCTTTAAGACTAAATGGTACAATAACAATGAAGATCATAACTTAAATAAAATTGAAAAAAATGTATGTATAGCAGTATGCAACTAAATATTTTTCTACAAAAAAAGTTCAGTTTAAGAACACTAATATGTAACACCAGAAAGCTTAAATTTTTTTGCATTAAAATTTCTGTTATGCTGAATACATAATACAGGTAAATCGGTCAGCTTTGCTGTGTTTGAGTGTGCTTAGGAAATAAATATTACTCTACCAGGGCGTGACAGGCTTGGGGTGGGTTTTACGATTGTGTAGTTGTTTTTGTATTATATTCATGTTTATTATTATCTTGCATAATGAAGTGCATACATTTGTTTCTTGTTAACAGTTGTTTGGCGAAGCAACAGCATTTTAAAAAACAGCCTGTGTTCAACTGTGTTCATTCCACTTAAAAACTGAGTTACAATGCCACTAGCAGTTGCAAAGAGAGGAGAGCAAAAACAAACGACCTGTCAAAATAAAGTGACAGCCTTTATGGCAGCCTGTCAGTCTTTTCATCATTTTTAATGACTATTCGTTTTAACCAATGACAATTAAAATGTCACCAGTCATTTCAATGCTGTAAGATCTTATTAAAGCATGACATGACCTTTGTGCTTGATGTTGGAACACAGACAGTGAAGATTTTTCTTGTGTTCACCGGTGTACTAGTACCAGGTGTACTAGGTTTTCTTTGAAGGTTTTTTGATGCACCTTTTCTTTGAAAACTCAATAAAGACTGACCTTTCCAACAAGGCTCTCGGGAAACCAAAAAAAAAAAAATAAACCTCAGAAACAACTGAAAACAGAATAAGAAACATTATGCCTGTGAGTGTTTGTTTGTGTGTGTCTCTCTAATGCTGGGATTCCCCTCAGAAACCCTCTGAGATACTGTTGTCAGGCTGGAGTGAGCTGGTTTCTCATGTGTTACATTAAATTGCCCTCTAGTGCCTTCTGGTCTTGCGTTCCTCATACTGAGATGCAGTTCTTAAAACATTACTTAAAAATAGCATCCTTAGTTTTTTTCTACAATGCTCCTAGAAATATGCTTGTAAAAACCTCCTGTACAGTAGAATGGAGAAAGATGTTCTTGATAATATTATATTCCAAGAACTGGGAAACATGTTTCTTATAACATGTACAGATGCGAATGCTAGATTTAATAAGTAGATGAATTTTCATAGAAAGCATACAAATTGGTGTCTCATTCCTTATTTAAAAAAATGGCACACAAATTATACATACATATATACATAAGACATGAAAAAAATGTAATTAAAAAAATATTTTCATACAGAATCCTGAAACAACCTCTTTCCCTAATATATCTCTGTTTTAATACATTTTAGCATTCAATTCTCAACAATTTAATTCTAATGTAATTAATATATTAAAACCAAAAGTCTGCAATTTACATGTATTCTGACAGGGTTGGAAAAATTTCGAACATTATGCTTACTTGTTTCAGGTTATAAATTTTAAGAGTTCTGCTCCCTATTTACTAAGAAGAAAAGAACTGGACTTGAACCACAGTGTTTCTACAATGTTCTGACTGGATTGCATCAGTCCTTTTATTCTGAAGAAGTCCATTATCTGTAACCCAAAGCTGAGAAACTCTTCTTACAGGAAATCCTGTAAACATGCAAAACCCATATGCCAGACCACACGTAACATTGCTGATATTGGCTTCTGTCACGCAAATAAAGAAAAAGAAAACACGTTTTTGTGGTGATTATGATTATCTGTTCTGTAAGTCTGGCGCAATATTGGAATTAATCTAAATATTCCTATACAAGCGACTTCTTATATAGTCATATAAATTGAGGGTATATCTTCGACAAGGCTAATGAACCTAAAAGCTTTGCAAAGAACCAAACTCAACATCTCTAATGTTAAGTTTGTCTCTAGTTTTTGGGAGCTGATGAAAGGGGCTACTGGGAGACTGCTATAAAGAAGCTCCTGTCCTTGTTGGTGGTGCCCAAACAACTAAAAACAGGTTTTCAGAAAATCTGGAGAAAATGTGGTATTGTTGCACCACAAGTGTCTGCAGTAAACAACATGCACTCATGTTCAACAACATATGTTCAAGACGTCATAAAAACAACGTATAAAGGAGACCTTCAATATGTTATTCTAAGAGAACCTATTCAACCAGTGTACCACTAGAGATATTCACCTTAGCTACAACAAATGCATAACTAAATGTAATTGGAAGGTCTCAACAAAGTACCCCTTTTATGTGCACCCTAAAACTAGCCATGCTCAACAAAAGCAGAAACAGTTCGTACAACAAAATTGTGCAAACATATAAGTATCTGGCAGTATGAGTGGAGACGTTCTGCGTTTGCTCTCTGACAGGTACAGACATCCATATGAGAGAGACATGCCATCTCTCAGTGGGCATAAAGAAAGAGTGAGGAAAAGAACAAGGGTTTTACAATTGGCTTCTGCAGTGAGCCAATGTGAATTCTGCACAGGCCTGAGGTTCCTCTGAAACATGCAGAGAACTGCATAAGAATCATACTAGACGGCAGTCGACATACGCTACTTACTATAACTGAGGCAGCACCATATTTCTGAAAGGGCCTTTTTCTGTATTTTCTTTAAAACATTTTTCTCCCCAAGTCCAACAACAAGTCCACTTGTTAGTCTCTTGCAGGAGTTTCTTGCAGGAAAACATGATTTAGTTCAAAACATCTTGACCCTTCTGGTTCTGACCCTTACAATTAAACAGGCATTTTTTACTGCATCTTTGACTTCTTTATGTAAAAACTTCTGTTTAAATTGGCTATTTTCTCTGTATGTGAAGTTCAAACGCTGATTTACAGATAATAGGAAATGTAAATTACTGTAATGTGAATCTACATAAAAATGCATGTTAGATCAATATTTCCACAAAAGTTTTCCCAACTGTTCTGAGTTACTTTAACAAACTTTTTCATATTGGACAATGCCGGTGTTTTGTTATGGGTTTGCAACCTCCCAGCATGCATTGCAGCATGAATAAATTATGCAGGTACTGCTGTATTATGTATGTTGTTTTTGTTATTTTGTGTGGTGATGTTTAGGGCTCATATTTTTTACTTAATGAACTGTGTTGAGTTATTTATTCTATTAAATAATTTTAACTATATAATTATTGAGGTTTGTGGTTTAAATGTGGTTTATTTGCATATATAAACTAGTTACATCACACTATCTAGTCATATCATAGTAGCAGAGACAAAGACTGCAGTAATCCTGCTACATGTTGCCCTTTTTAGTATTATCTGAACAATTCCTTTTACAGTAATAAAGACTTCCCAATGACTCATTTTTCAATGTAGTTTTGTGTTTCGTTAAATGGTCTGGGTGGACTAGTGAGGAAGGTTTGCATTGACATAGTTGCTCATCAAACATCGTTTATCAACAAAAGAACAAGGAGAAATGTTTTCTATTAGATGTTCCTTTTAAACAAACCAATCAAAAACAACTCACCAACATTGTTCCAAACAACCCTAGGAGACTTGAACCTGACTTTCAAAACTGTGATATGGAAAAAATGCATTGTGAAACATTATTATTATTTAATTTTGGGGGGTGTGGGTTCCCAGCAGTAAAACAATCAAGATCATCCTGCCAAACCTCACTAATGCGCTGCAGCCTCAGCATGTGGTCTCACAGTGTATATTACACTAAGCCATGTCAAGACCTTAAATTCATCTCTCAAAAGAGAAAGAGAAGCGCCTCAGAACAATAGGATATGTGTTCTCCTTAAATCAAAGGAATTACTTTATACACGTGGGGGTTTGGGTGTCAATGAGGTCAGTGCTTCCTGGTCACCTGAGGATGGTGTCGACTCCTGCCCGGGTTGGTCGCCAAGGTGATGGAGCTTTATTAAAAAGAACCGGCGTTATTAAAACAGGTCTGATTATTGAATGTGCTGCTGTGGGAGGAGATGAAAGGCGTGACCCCAGTCTTTGTCTCAAACTGACTGCATTAATCATGCGGCCCAAGTGTGTGTTCATATTAATATTCATGCAAACACTGAGGGTCACTGTAAACACTGTTTGGAGACAGCTGAATGTTGATTGATCATATCTTACTGTGGATGTAATTTCAGTTCTAATTGACTGAAGTGATAAAGTTAAAAATATAAAGGTAATCTAAATATTTATGGGCTACATGACAGCGCACGTGTGTGTGTGTGTGTGTGTGTGTGTGTGTGTGTGTGTGTGTGTCTGCCACACTGCCAAATGTCTGTATGGCTTGCTTGACAGTGTGTGATAGTGCAACTGCATCTAAATCATGCACTTGACTGTCTCCATGGTGTTTGTATGTGCCTATATGAACATTCTTTATTCTTTATGTGCCGTGATTAAGTCAAGATTCCAGACTATATGAATTCCCCTCTTCCCAATCACTGAGCGTCTGGGCTGCAAATGAGAATCACAACACTGTCATTTCCTCCTGCCTGAGTCCTTTTGTGCACTGTGTTGACCTATTTACCAGTCTAATTCTCTGCCCTGAGGTCCAGAACGTGAGGTGCATGTCCACAATACATAACCTTCACAACAGGGGGCAACAGCATGCAAACACATTCCACAAACCCCAGTAAGGGACAGAGAGCAGACAGATGCTGGTTCTAATTAACACAGACTGAACAATACAGGGATGCCATGGGGCAACAGTGATTTAAAAATGCCCTTATCAAACATTCAGGCCTACAGAAAAAAAAACTTTGCAACTCTAAAAGGAAAACAACTTTTTACCAGTACTTTTGTAAATGTTTACACTAAATAAAGTAAATATTTACAATCCGTCCCCCTAATCAGGTGTGACATCTTTTTAGCTTCAAGGATTTTTACCTAGTGTATGTATTCTAAACCAAAACAAGCTATTTTTTGGTTCACTTTGGTTCCATTTTGTTTCAAAAATGGAACAACAATGAAATGAAACAACAACAAAACTATTTGTTTTAATCACAGAGCACTGTGTTAGACTATTAAAGGAAAACTTTACAGCAGCATATATGTTTCTTGTGTGTGTGTGTGTCTGTTTGCCACAATGGACTAAAGTGCCACAATGGACTAAAGTGGTAATGAGCTTAATTGGCTTAATGAAGAACAAGATCAGTGATAGTGAATAACAGACCTCCCTCTTTCACTCTTCCACTCATCTGATAGTACATTATCAGCCCTTTTTATCTGTGTTCCTTCAGCAGCATGTTAACAGCGCCAGGCAATCTGGCTACAACTTACACTCTGTGTGTGTGTGTCTGTGTGCGTTTGTTTGTGTTTACACTTTTCTGCAAGGTGCTATATCGTAGTTGATAAATGAATGCATACTTTAAATGCTGAAGTACATACTAAAGCCATAGATTTACAAACACAAACAAGAAAAGCATGTAAACAAGCAGCACTAGGAAGCAGCTCAGACACGCAAACAAAGCTCTGCTACAGCCTCAGAGCAAAGAAAAGATCTATTCATCTAGATAGCATTGCAAGACTGAGGCAATTTGTGCCCATTTGATGCGTAATGAGGTTCTTATCAGTAAGTGGCCAGAGAAATGGAGTGTAAAGTATAGCCTATTCAGCACAGACCTAATGCAGCAGTCATGAGCTCATCACCAAACAACTACACAACAAACACACACACACGGACAACAGGTTGAAAGTACAACTATGACCAGCTTCTGAGGAAAGCAGGTATTAGGTGATTTTTAGCTGGTGCAAGACCATCTTGACCAACTTCACCTGCAGGAAAAACGCTTTTCCAGCTATACCTAAACAAAGAGTAAGGAAAATGAAAGAATGGTAAATGAGCAGACAACAGTTTAGACGGCTGCTGGAAAGTGAAGGAAAAAGGATGGTCTGTTTATACCTTCACTGTCCTCCACCTCTGTCTAAATCATGCTGTGATTTGTGTAGCTAAAATGGGTCTCTCCTCGCCCTTCGATGGAAACTCCCTGCTGTTGCACGAACAAAAAAATCTAAGCAGGAGTGTGGCATCCCTCCACAGCTCTCCTCAGGTCCTACATACCCTTAGGGTGTACTCACACTAGGCAATTCGAACCGTGCCCGAGTGCGTTTGACCACCAAAGCGCGGTTCGTTTGACTAGTGTGAGTGCTCCGAACCGTGCCCGGGCGCGGTTCGTTTAGCCGTCACTGGCCCGCTTGGAAGAGGTGGGCCAGAGCACGGTTCACTTGGACTCGGGCGCGGTTCGCATGTAGTGTGAGCGCTAACCGTGCTAGAGCACGGAACAGGGCG
>JAZGTJ010001797.1:0-49977 GCA_036877575.1 Botia almorhae
AATAAAAGTATCGAAAAAAGTATCGTTCGGAACCGGTATCGAATTCAGGGTATCGGTATCGGAATCGGTATCGAAAATTTTGGAACGATACCCAGCCCTAGCTTTGATACTTGTTAACGTTGAGCATCGTTTTAGTTTATTCAAGCCAGCGTCCACTACCCTCCACACAGTTACCCTCCTAAAGATGTAATTGGCAAATAGAATGCATCCACCTTTCAGATTGTTAAAACGTATGACAGGCTCTTTAAATGGCCAAAGAGTAGCTTTATAATATTACATAGAGCTCTAACATATTACTCCTGTTTTACAAAATTTGCATTGGCTCCCAGTTAAATTCCGTGTAAATTTTAAAATATTACTTTTAACCTATAAAGCACTCAACAACTTGGTACCTCCATATCTTTTGGATCTTCTTCATGTACATATTCTATCACGTAACTTACGGTCTGCTTCGGCAGTTACTCTTGTACTTCCACGTACACGGACAGCCTCTATGGGGTCGCGAGCTTTTGGTTATGCGGCACCTTTTTTATGGAACGTACTTCCTGCTGAGGTTCGTAATAGTCCAAGTCTTCCAGTTTTTAAATCTCGTCCAAAAACATGTTTGTTTAGGCAGGCTTTTATGTGATTTTATTTTGTCTGTTGTATTGTTTGATTTGTAAGGTGTCCTTGAGTGTCATGAAAGGCGCCTTTAAATAAAATGTATTATTATTATTATAAAGCTTACAAAGCAGCATAGTGCCCAGATCCTGAGTGGGTATGTTCTCATTGCTTGTGTTTAATGTTTGTTATATGACTCTGCCCTTAGACTGTTGTGACTAACCTTTATCTTACCTTTCACAGGCACTTTATACACAATATCTGCTGTTTAAAGAAAATGAAATACCGCCTAAAGAGAATGAGAAGACCAAAATCAAACATCTCTACAAAATGCTAGAGGTTTGCTTCTGTAGTTTAATGTCTTTTTACGCACGTTACTTTATCCATCTGAAGTGATCTGAAACTCTACTGTATGTTTGGCACACAGATGTGGATTGAGTTTGGCCGCATACAGCTCCCTCAAGGCTTCCATCCCAATGATGTGGAAAAAGAATGGGGTCAGCTGATTGTGACCATGCTGGAGAGGGAGAAGAGCCTGAGGCAAGAGGTGGAGAGGTATGATTTACACATACTGTCTCCACATCGCTATTTTTTTAATGAAAGTATGCAGGTTTGATTTTTTTATACGTTTTTGACGTGTGAACCATATAAGCAGCATTATGAAGTTTGACTTTGAAGAAGTTTTTCAGAATTTTTGAAGAGATAAAAATGAACTGTTTTGTGATAAATAATTAGATTTTTCTTAATTGCCATCAATAATATTACAATTATTTTGCTTTTTTATCTACTTTCTACTCTTCAACTTCTTTACATTCAGATTATGGATAGTGTTTCCTATTTTCATTCTGATTTAGTTCTAATGCACATATTTAAATGGAATTTAAAAGGCTTTCTCACTTCTGTTCTATATAGTGCACAACCCTAATGGAATTCTTTTTAACTAAATTTTTTACCAATTATTACTTTTTCCATTAGATATTTGAATCTGCTTGATTTAATGGCTGTTGGGTAAAAATGTTCTATTTAAAACAAATACTATTTTAGTCTATTTTAATTTTTTTTTGCTGTAATGTACACCCCTACTGTCCATAAGTATTTAAAGTTTATTTTTAGGTTAAGTGTCACACTTTATTAATCATGATAATATTTAGGTTTAAACATTATGTTGGAAACCACATGTCTTTGGAAATTTGTAAAACGCTTATCCTGATGATATTTAGTTATACTATCATCAATAATAGCAACTTTACCTTTCCACAAAATAATTAATAATTCTTTCATATCACATGGGCTTTGCTAAGGGTGAGGAATGCGTTTCCTTGTGTGGCATGCCCACACAAGGATCATCTGTCTTCAGTGAAAGGGAACGCTTAGTGTTTTACCTGAAGGCAATGATGCTGGAGCTGGCTGATTGGCCTCCAGTGTGAGCCTATAAATATCAGCCACTGGAAGCATTGGCCTTCAGAATCTCTGTGTGTGCGTGTTTTGGGCTGTAGATGGCCGGTGGAATCTCTGCTGATGAGGGAGGGCTGGTAAATGCCATTCTCTGCCTCGACTGAAAATACTGTTAGTCTGTTATGATGCACAGCGACCTGCTTTATTGTAGTAGCGCCTCATCAGTCAGTGACAGCACTCTGACAAGCCTGGGCTCGGCTGAAAATCTGCTCTCAGGAGCACACGAGCCTTTCACCAGCACGCCACTTTATCTCAATAACAACTTTGTGTATGGATCCAGGTGAGGTCGCCACATAGGGTTCTGGGTACAAGCAGAGGATGAGATGATGCTTCTTTTTTTTAGGGGGAAAATTCCCGAATTATTGATTTTAGTGCAGTTCCATTTTAATTGTAAATCTTTTTTGTTTTCATAGACTTGAAATGCTACAGCAAATTGCAAACAGAGTCCAGCGAGACTGTGTAAATGGAGAGGACAAATTAGCCTTAGCGCGGACAGCTCTGCAGTTGGTAAGTTACGTTTATAAGAGCAACATTTTTTACACTACAAAATGTAATTTTCTTATTCAGTATTTCGTCTTGTTTTCTAGTTAACATTTAAACATCCTTAAAACTATGAATTTTAAATTTTATTAAATTTTAATTTATAAACCTGCATAAGATATTTTGTGTACTAGTTTTGTTGCTGTTTTTAAACATCTATTAAAATGTAGTAAGTTTTATGCTTAACACAAGAAAAATAATATATTTCAGATTTTTTATTACGTTAAAATTTTAAAATCTTATCTAGGATGGCAAGCGCTTGGAATCAGGAATCCAGTTCCAAAACGAAGCGGAAATTGCTGGTTTCCTGCTGGAGTGTGAGAACTTGTTAAGGCAGCAAGTTGTGGATATTCAACTTTTACTGGATGGAAAGTTTTACTTGGCTGATCAGCTTGTTCAAAGGTTAGAAATGGTTAAAACAAATTGGAATCCATTAAATGCATGATCTTGGATCATATTTAATGTTCATATTTTTGTACACACATTCTACAGTAAAGCAATAAACCGTTCTAGCATTAAAGTGATTTTGCCACAGCGAAGGGGTTTTGCCTAAAATCCCTTAAAACATGGAGGTGAGTGGAGTATTGCTTTTATACAATGCTGGCAACAACAATATGATAAAATATATCAATTTCAGAATTTACTATAGTGTGGTGCTTGTATGTGGTGTTCTGGGTGGTTGCCAGGGTGTTTTCATGTGGTGATTGCTTAGGCTGTTGCTTTCTGGCTTAGGTCAAAGTACTGTAGCTTACCCACATGCCTCTGTAAGACTGTGATATCTAGGTTCAGGTCAATGTGCCACAGTTTGTATGTGCAAATGTGCCACATCAAGTCAAAACTCACGTGAAGTCAAGTAATTGATTCATGTATGTAACACAGATGGTGCAGGAGGAATTAATCACCTACAAATTTTAACAAGTTCAGGGGTCATTTTTTCCCCAATATAGTTCATTAGCAGCCTGTTTATGCAAGTTTATGGCTGGCCAGCAACATACAATATAGCATGTTGATGCGTTAATGTAGAACGCGTGGTGAGCATTTATCTACATTTTGCTTTAGATGTGACTGCATGATGTCTTATTTGTGTTTTTCCTTTAGGGTTTCAAAACTGCGTGATGATCTGTTGGCTTTAAGAACAGAGTGTTCTTCTGTGTACAGTAAAGGATGCACTTTTACCTCAGAACAGACCAAGATGATGATCTCTGGCATCACGCAGAGTTTGAACTCCAACTTCTCTCAAAACTTTAACACTGGTCTGTGTCCTGCCCTCAGCCCAGCACTCACAGACAGAGGTTTGGTTACTGTGGGCGGTAGCCACACCCCTGCACTGACCCCAGGCATGCAGCCAGCCTCTGTTCAAGCTTATCTCAGCAGCAAAGGTGGAGGAGGGCTGGAGCCCAGCGGAGTCTTCCAGCAGATTAAACACATGCAGATCCGCAAGCCCATGCTTAAGTCATCGTTCATGGACCCAAACCTGACAGAAGATGAAGTGAACATGAAGTTTGTGCAGGATCTGCTCAGTTGGGTTGGGGAAATGCAGGTATTTTCAAGGCTTTGAGTTCACATACTACATAATAAGTAACACAAAAGAATTGAAAGTGTATCTTGTTTAACAAATGTAATACAATTTTGTGAGGTTTTTGCCTAAAACAAGAAAAGTTGCCAATAGTGAAAAAATAGTCTCGCTATTATGCACAATTTTGCTTGTCATTAAATTTTTCACGTTTTAAGAATCTTTAAATATTTTTAGTTGAAAACAGGATCAAATTATAAATTGGGAAACTCATTTTTGCATTAAGAATAAAGTGACAAGGATATCATGATAAAAATTTTGAATTGAATTGAATTCTTTTGGTTTATGAAGGTTCAGCTTGATCAGGCAGAATGGGGATCAGATCTGCCGAGTGTTGAGTCAAATTTAGAGAACCATAAAGATGTGCACAAAGCCATTGAAGAATTCCAGATGAGCATTAAAGATGCCAGAATGAGTGAGGTAATATAAGACAATGCATGTTTTAATACTGAAATGTGAATATTACTCATAATCTTGCTGTTCCATATATATTTCTGTCTGTTAAACACAAAATCACTGTCTATTCACACTGACACAGAATTTAAATGTCAGTCTGTTTAAATCTGGTTCTGTGTCATCTCCGCAGATTCAGATGACCCAGCCATTGAAGCAGAGTTACTCTGAGAAGCTAAACAAGTTAGAGAACCTCTACACGAGGCTGCTGGTAAATGAAATGTGTATAGATGTGCCTTACATTCTTTAGTCCATGAGAACTGTGTGTCTCAGTCTTGTGGCTTTGTGTTTTCAGAAATGCTCTACTGAGAGGCAGAAACACCTCAATAGCTTGTATGACTTTGTGTCGCGTGCCACGCAGGAGCTCATTTGGCTCAATGAGAAAGAGGAAGAGGAAGTGGCATTTGACTGGAGCGAGCAAAACAGTAACATCGCAAGGAAGAAAGGTTACCATTCAGTAAGTCCAGCCAACACACATCCTTTTAGAGTATGTGCTGGTAATAGAGCTATTGAATATCAACAGCCCTAAAAATGTTAATTTCAATGAATGCATTTGTAAATTATTTGTTTACACCATTATTCATAAATGCATGCTTAAAATGTAAAATAAATTATGTATTAACTTTTTGTTAC
Organism: Botia almorhae; assembly: GCA_036877575.1. Lineage (NCBI taxonomy): Eukaryota > Metazoa > Chordata > Actinopteri > Cypriniformes > Botiidae > Botia > Botia almorhae. The sequence goes on from JAZGTJ010001797.1 coordinate 5,255, forward strand.
TGTGTATTGCAATTGGTGCATTTTATATGATATATGATGATATTTAAATATATTTATTATTTATTCCGATAAAAATAATTATAAAAAAACATGATTTAAATAACAATTGTTAAAAACATGACTTGATTTAGACTTTCTTGTTATATTTACTTTTTGTATTAAACATTTAAGTCAACTTGGTACCCGAATTCATTGAAATGTGATTTGGATTGGAGGTTTAATGAACAGAGGCTTTTGTTAGGTAAAATCTAGCACCCAACCACCCCTAATTAACCAGAGTTCCGAAACAAAATACAGCTTTAAAGTGGTTTCAGGAGACACAGACGGTAACACATTAAATCAAATTGAAGCTGTCAGTACTGAAGTCTGCAGACATCAGCCATTATTAAGATTTGATGTTGACTCATACAGTTTTATATAGTCTTTGGTTGTTTTTTTAACAGGACCTCATGAGAGAACTGGATGACAAAGAAGAGGTGATCAAGTCAGTCCAGGAGAAAGCAGAGTGTCTCTTGCTGGAGAACCATTCGGCCAGGCTGACCATTGAGGTAGAGATTTAATAACATGGTCACCCCATACTCATACTGACACATACTCTTTACAAAACACATCACTAAAGCAAAATATAATACAATGAAATTAACTTATAACTAAAACATTAAAACCATGTTATGCATTTCTCGTTATACATACATATACATTCTTTAAGTCAACTTAACTTGTGTGGTATAAGTCTTTTAACATAGTAACACAGTGATAAATAATACTTTTCACTAAAAATCTGCTCTGCTTCAACTCTTGAATCCATTTTACATATGTTTTTCCATATTTTTGTGTTAACACAAATGGAATTTGAGAATTTAGTGTTATGTTTTAAGTTAATGTTTTTAGTTAATGACATCCGAAGTCATTCAGAATATTTTGATGGAACTTTATGTGCTGCACTTTGCCAGTCCTTTTTCACTTTCATTAGATGAAATAAGCTTCTTAGACATCCTACTAAATTTCTTTGTTTGAGTTCCACAAATATGAAAAGAAAATCATGCAGGTATGGAATGACAAAGCTACATAAATGGTAGGAAAAGGATAAAAAAGGAACAGAACTGAATAAACACAGATTTTCTCTCTAACTGTGTTTCCATCTATGCGATTCTCAGGCATATAAAGCAGCCATGCAGACTCAATGGAGCTGGATACTGCAGCTGTGTCACTGTGTGGAGCAGCACCTGAAAGAGAATGCCGTTTACTTTGATGTGAGTTGTGTTTCCAGAGCACAGATTTGATCAGAATAAAACCTAATGACTGTTGTTGTCAAACCGTTGCTATTATTTTTTATCAGTTTTTCAATGATGCCAAAGAGTCATTGGATTATCTTAAGACCCTCCAGGATGCCATCTGCCGAAAGTATGGCTGCGACAGAACCAGTAGTTTACATCGCCTGGAAGATTTAATTCAAGAGTCTATGGTTAGTAAGCTTCCATGTAATAATACTCTTTTTAAAGCCATTTCCATTTTCCAAAAATTTCCATTTTTAGGGTTGGGCAGTGTCATTAAGAACCTGTTCCTTAAAAAAATATATACTGAAATCAAAGGATTTTTTTATAACAATTAGTTTTGTTAATGGTGCAGTAAGTGATTTCTATAAATGCTGTTGATATTTTAAATATGATACTTAAACACGGCCCTCCCTTTATTGCTCCATCCTCAGAATAGCAAATGTGCTATTCAATATAGACAATAACAAATACCTAACACATATGCCCCTCATTGCTGATTAACTGTGAGTGGGTTATGATAAAAGGTCTGTTAACACTTAGTTTTTCTGTTCTACACAGCCACGACAGCCAAGTGCCAACACAATATTTTTTTCAACACACGCACAGAACAGACAGCAAATATCATGTTGTGTCGATGACGACACTAGGGGTTTGCACTATGGGGGTCACTGTTGGGTGCCCTGTCGCCTCCAATCTTCAAAATTGGAAAGTGAAATTTCCATGCCAGTCTCCACCCCCCATATATCCATAAATATAGCGGGCTGGTGTGCAACACTCACTCAGATATTGTGCTGAGGAGACGCAATGCGTCACAAACTCCAGCGATACAGTTCAGTGCTGTGGCATGAGGGACATAACGTCTCATTACCTCTATCAAGGATCAAGGGTTTCGATAATGACACTGGGGTCCCTATGAAGCACCACAGGGGCTGAACTGAGCTAAAAGCAAAGTGGAGCAGACGTAGGCAAGTAATAGCGTGCTTCGTCACGTGTGCTTTAGCTGTGTAGTAGCCCTCCAACTTGTGTGTAAGATGCCTCCTGGCACTGACGAGAGCGGGTACTTACCAAAATAACAGGTACTATGGACATACCCAGGGGGTAATTCACATGGAAAACCACTGAGAAGGCCCCTATCTCTCTAGAGGGTGCCTAAACTCAGCAGTGGGGTAGAAATAATCTAGAGAGGGGAAAACACAGGGTTTACCATTAGGGAACATTGTCCTGATGACTATACATCATAAGAGATTACCCAGGCACGAGTAGCAGGCATAACAAACAACTCCTTCGCTGAGTTGTTCACCGGAGTTGCTAAAAATGACCCTCAAGATCACCCTCTGCATTAGACAGAAAATAGGAAGAAATGGTGCATGTTATCACCTCAGAAGATGGGAAGGGTGCAGGAGCAAGCGATACACCCATCGAAGATTATAAAACCTTGCAAGGGTGTTTGGTGTAGCCGAGCCCGCACAGTGCCTTGCCAAAGTATTCATACCCCTTGAACTTTTCCACATTTTGTCTCATTAGAAACACAAACTTGTTTGTGTACAAAAAAATGTTTTTATTGAGATTTTATGTAATAGACTAACACAAAGTAGCACATAATTGTGAAGTGTAATGAAAATGATTCATGGTTTTCAAAATTTTAAGCAACTAAAAATCTGAAAAGCGTGGTGTGCATTTGTATTCAGCCCCCCTGCATCAATACTTTGTAGAGCCACCTTTTGCTGCAATTACAGCTGCAAGTCTTTTGAGGTATGTCTCTACCAGCTTTGCACATCTAGAGACTGAAGTTTTTGCCCATTGTTCTTTGCAAAATAGCTCAGACAGATTGGATGGGGAGCATCTGTGAACAGCAATTTTCAAGTTTTGCCACAGATGCCTAATGGGATTTAGGTCTGGACTTTGAATTGGCCATTCTAACACAAGAATATTCTTTGATCCAAACCATTCCATTGTAGCTCTGGCTGTATGTTTAGGGTCATTGTCTTGCTGGAAGGTGAATCTCCTTCCCAGTCTCAAGTCTTTGCAGCCTCCAACAGGTTTTCTTCCAGGATTGCCCTTTATTTAGCTTCATCCATCTTCCCATCAACTCTGACCAGCTTCCCTGTCCCTGCTGAAGAAAAACATCCCCACAGCATGATACTGCCATCAACACAGTGGGGATGGTGTGTTCAGGGTGATGAGCAGTGTTACTTTCCCAGCACACATAACGCTTTGCATTTAGGCCAAAAAGTTCAACTTTGGTATCATTTGACCAGAGCACCTTCATTCACATGTTTGCTGTGTCTCCTACATGGCTTGTGGCAAACTGCAAATGGGACTTCTTATGTCTTTCTTTTAACAATGGCTTTCGTCTTGCCACTCTTCCATAAAGGCCATATTTGTGGAGTACACAACTTATAGTTGTCCTGTGGACAGATTCTCCCACCTGAGCTGTGCATTTCTGCAGCTCCTGCAGAGTGACCATAGGCCTCCTGGCTGCTTCTCTGACCAGTGCTCTCCTTGCTTAGTCTGTCAGTTTAGGTGGACGACCATGTCTTGGTAGGTTTGCAGTTGTGGCATACTTGTTCCATTTTTGGATGATAGATTGAACAGTGCTCATTGAGATGTTCAAAGCTTGGGATGTTTTTTTATAACTCAGCCCTGCTTTAAACTTCCACAACTCCACAACTTTATCCCTGACCTGTCTGGTGAGTTCCTTGGTGTTCATGATGCTGCTTATTCACTAGTGTTCTCTAACAAACCACTGAGGCCTTCACAGAACAGGTGTTTTTATACTGAGACTAAATTACACACAGGTGGACTATTAACTAATTAGGTGACTTCTGAAGGCAATTGATTGCACTAGGTTTTATTTGGGGGTATCAAAGTACAGAGGTCTGAATACAAATGCACACCACACATTTCAGATTTTTATTTGCTTAAAACTTTGAAAACCATATATTTTTTTCGTTCCAATCGCACGTTCCACCTGGGGAATCCTGACCTAGCCCCTGGCTGCCTCTCCGTTAAAGGTAGTGAGAACGGACAAGTCCGAAAAATGTGGTGAGCCTGCAAAACTTTGTAACTTGTTGTGCACTTTAGGAAAGAAAGACACTGGGGTCCAGATATCCATCATCAAGCTGCAAGCATTTAGGAGAGTGTGGAAGTTTCCACTCCAACCCGATGCTCACCGCTGTCCGAGATAGCACCGCTGCTAGCTCCGCGTCTGCCTCTTCCTGAGACCCACTCTGAGAGAGCAGATCCGCAGGGGAGTCGTACTCAGAGAGTGTCAGCTCACTCTCGGGCTCCCAAGAACGAACCCCTAGTGTCGTAATCGACACAATGTCGAGTGACTAACAGAAAGGGAACAGGGCTGCTAATAGAATCAGGATGGATAACTGTGATACTATTGTGACGGTGTATGACTGATGTTCTTGTGTCCAAAGGATGAGAAGGAACAGCTCCTGAAATACAGCAGCACTGTGGGTGGGTTAGTAGGCAGGGCAAAGAATGTTGTTCAACTAAAAGCACGAAATCCAGAGAATGCCAACAGAACTTCTATACCTGTAAAAGCCATCTGTGACTACCGCCAGATAGAGGTATATATTTAATGCTGGTATCAGATGCTACAAAATTATACCAGAGTTTAACATAATGCTGATGTTTATTATGAACCCCCTCAGATCACTATCAACAAAGAAGATGAGTGTGTCCTAGTAAGCAATTCTCACAGGGCAAAGTGGAAGGTGATCAGTCCATCTGGAAATGAGGCCATGGTTCCTGCGGTGTGCTTCAGTGTGCCACCCCCCAATAAAGAGGCAATTGATATGGCAAGCAGGTGAGATCAAGGCATTCTGAGAATCAATTTTCTTTGCAGTTACAGTTTTTTTAGTTGAATGCGTAACTGTTAATTGAAATTAATTTAATATTATTTCTGATTGTCAGAATTGAGCAGATGTATCAGAATGTTCTGGGTTTGTGGCATCACTCACACATTAACATGAAGAGCGTGGTGTCATGGCACTATCTGATGACTGACATCCGCGCCATCCGCAAAAGCACCGTTGCCTCCGTATGAATCTTTCTTTTTGCACATAACTTTGATTCATAAGCTAGTGACTTGCCAGTCCACTGGCCACATAGACAGCTGTCTTCTAAAAAAGCATTGACTTCAATTTTAATTGAAGTCATTGATTCATTCTAACTGATTATCTTATTTAGTCTAATTCAGTCTGATTATCTGATTCAATTTATTTCAGTTTAAATTATTAAATTATCTGATTCAATCTAACTCTAATAAGCAATCAGTAAAACATAATAACTGTAATGTTAACTTAACTCTCTAGATCAAGACTCTACTGCCTGGTGATCACCAGCAGGTACTGAGCAGTCTGCAGTCCCACTTTGAGGACTTCCTAAAGGACAGTGAAGGGTCAGAGGAGTTTACAGTGAGTGACTGTGCACAACTAGAGAAGGAGGTTCTGGACTGTAGGGAATACTATGAAGAGCTGCTCAAATCTGCAGAGAGAGGCAAGTTACTGTCCACCACTTAATAATGAAGGGTTCACACATACAGCAATTATTTTATTTTCAAATCATTTATTTTCAAATGAGGGTTTGAGATTTTCAGCTATAGTGACTGACTGCCATTGATGAGATGGACAAATCTAGCGATGTGATAAAATTTAGAATGAGTCAATGAGCAGCAACACTGTGTCGCATCTACTAATAGAGTGACTGCCAACATGTAAGTAGCTATGGTTAATTCCTATTCCTATGGTTCCTATAAGGATTTTATAAAACTACAAAAGAGAAAATGGTACATACAATAACACATGGGGAGTATTTATTCCTTTAACTTTTTTTTCATTTATTTATTATATAATTTGCCGATATCTAGAATGATATTAAATATTGCCTCCCAGTTTAATTTGATTAAACTCGTATGCATAAAGTTGAATATTTTTACAAACTAATAAAATGTACACATAAGCATTCATTAAAATAAGTATGAAAGGAACTGTGAAGTAGTCACAGTAGTCATAGTTTGTCTGACAGGAAAACAAAGAAACGTGCTGACAGCAGATTAGTGTTGGTATGTGGAGTCTGTTGATGTGCTGATTTGGAATGTGTTTCCATCTGCTGGTCAACAGAAGAACATGAGGAGTCTGTTTACAACATGTTAATATCTGAGGTGCGTAACTTTCGAGTGCGGGTGGAGGCTCATGAGGAGCAGCTGATTTGGAAAATCCGCACTCCACTAGATAGAGATGACCTGGAGGAGTGTGTGCTACGCATCACTGAACAAGAGGTGTGTTTCATAGTCTGTCTTTAGGAACAGTGTATACAGTAGCTCTCCTTTAACAGAAATGTCAATCAATTACAGCCTTCACCATAGTGTGGTTACTTTTGTGGGTTATCCATTTTTACTTTAAAAAAAGGTTGAAGAAGGCACCTGCTTTAAACTTTGAGATGTGATCAAGTTAATGTTATATTACTGATAAAAGTCAATCACATAAAACTCAATACTGTAGTGTGTCATGGAAAACAAAGCAAACAAAGTAGCTTTGGGTTGATTTTTCAATTGTAAACAGAAGTTATTTTCATACAGTTTTTACAATAGCTTGAATTGCACTAATTGCAGCTTTTATGTTACTTTAACGGATGTCTGGTATTTTTCACACAAGCAGAAAAAGAAGGTAGAGCTGGACAGGTTGAAGGAAGATCTGGAGATCCTAAAGGAGAAGTGTGAGGTTTTCCTCAGGCAAGCGACCGCCTCTCCATCCATCCCAACACTTTCCTCTGAGCTCAATGTCCTGACCCAAAGCATGAACCAAGTGTGCTCCATGTGCTGCATCTACCTAGAGAAGTGAGTGTTTTCTTTATCTACCAATGACACACTATATTGCCAAAAGTATTCGCTCACCCATTCAAATAGTTGAATTCAGGTGTTTCAATCATTTCCATGGCCACAGATGTATAAAATGAAGCACCTGGGCATGCAGACTGCTTCTACAAACATTTTTGAAAGAATGGGCCGCTCTCAGGGGCTCAGTGAATTCCAGCTTGGTACTGTGATAGGATGCCACCTGTGCAACAAGTCCAGTCATGAAATTTCCTCGCTACTAAATATTCCACAGTCAACTGTCAGTGTTATTATAACAAAGATTAAAAAAAAAATACAAATACCTGAAGATGTGGCCAGGTGTGGCATGCTTTGATGTGTTGCTAGTGCAGGCCTTAAATTCCAATGTCACCTGTTATAACCCCCCCCCCATTCCAGGGTAAAATAAAAAATGTCATGGAACGTTTTCACATATTTATTTCTGAGTCTGACCTAATGACTTCATGTTGTTCTACTCTCAGGCTAAAAACAGTGAGTTTGGTGGTGAAACACAGTCAGAGTGCAGAAGCTCTGGTCAAACTTTATGAAGCCAAGCTGTGTGAGGAGGATACAATCAATGCTAACATCAAATCTATTGATGGAGTCATGAGCACTCTCAAGGTAACAGAATCTAATTTTAACCCCAATGCTGCTTTGAAGATAGTTTAGTCATATTTGTTTTTTATTTATTATTTATTTATTATCTCTAGCAATGGAGGTCTGAAATTGATGAAAGACGTGAGGTATTTCATCACTTGGAGGATGAGCTGCAGAGGGCGCGAGTGACCAGTGAGCGAATGTTCAAGACGCACAACGAGAGAGACTTTTATTTGGATTGGCACAAGGAAAAGGCTGACCAGCTCAAAGAGAGGTGGCAAAACATTCACTCTCAAAATGAAAACAGGTAGATGTTTTTCATTAGCCTCATTTCATTGGTTTGCATACTGTGGAGGTTCATGTGATTTTCAGTTTATTATCATGTTAATTTTCTGAGGGATGAATTTGTTTTTCAATGCGTTTAGGCTCAGAGACTTGGAAGGCATAAGTAAGTCTCTTAAGTACTATAAAGACATGTACATCAGCCTGGATGAGTGGATCAGGGAGATGGAGGCCAAACAGCTAAAGGCCCAGGAGAATCAACCTGAAGACAGCAAGGCTTTGGCTGAGTTTCTGAACCAGCAGAAAGTATGAACAACTAACTGTATCCAAGTCATATTAAACATGGTTTTGTTTATTTTATTTGCTTCATATGCTGACATTGCTTTCATTTATAGGTTCTGGTTGCAGAAATTGAACAAAAACAAAGTAAAATTGAAGAGTGCCAAAAGTATTCTGAGCAGTATGCAGTTGGAGTAAAAGTAAATACATTTCAGTTCCATGATATTGCTATTAAATTATTTTACAGTACTACAATAACTTACAGTGTACTTACCCAGCTAAATACTGCTAACTATAGGTACTTGATAACACAGTTACACTGTAAGCACATAGTATGTACATGTGAAACAGGACTGTAAAATAAAATGCTATCAATGTTTTTTTGGCATGGTACTATAGCAATACCATGGTTTTTGGATGTGGTACCACATTCATTCCATAATATATAGACCCCAAGTACTTTGTGTTGCCATAAAATTGCCATAGTATAAATAAAAGTACTATGGTATTATCAGGAGCGCCGCTAAGGGGGGAAAAGTTAGGACAATTCTAAGGGCCCACGCCCTTTAGGGGCCCCCAGAGATCTGCTTTATTAGTAATAACACTACTAGGGGGGCCCAACCTCATATTTTGTCATAGGACCCAAAATTGCGAGCGGCGCCCCTGGGTATTATTATTATCTGAGAGCATTCATGTACCATGGTACTGCAGTGAAAATAAAACTGTAAAAACACAAATCAAAGTAAATAGTGAAAGGTGTAAAGAAATAAAGCTTAACTTTTATAAATAAGTTTATTTAAAGGTCTATAATACTTGTTCCTGTACTTTAAGGACTACGAATTGCAGTTGATGACCTACAGAGCTATGGTCGACTCACAGCATAAGTCCCCTATGAAAAGGAGAAAGAGGCATAGTTCCTCTGATGTCATCCAGCAGGAGGTAGGAGAGGAAATTATTAAAAAGTGAAAGCTTTTAAGAAACATAAGCGTCGGAAACATAAGCTTGCTTAATAAGCAAGCTTACAGTCCCTTTCTTTTAAGTATGTATAAACGTTCTTTGTTCCCTTCTCAGTTTATGGACCTTCGTACTCGTTACACTGCCCTGGTTACTCTTATGACACAGTATGTGAAGTTTGCAAGTGAAACCCTAAAGAGGGTGGAAGAGGATGAGGTAGGACAGATTCACATGGATTGGCATTAGTGTCATGGTTGAAAAGCTAACTGGTGCTGTTTTTTGCTTTGTAGCTGTATTACAACATGTTACATAACAACATTATGCTCCCAGCCATGTGTTATTCAAGTACAAAGACACATGAGATCTATGACATACACTTTATCACTAGGTGTTTCGGTCCTGCTTATGGAGACTCTTCTTTCTGCACAGCTTAGCTCCAAATCAAACATACCTGAAACAATAAATCAAAGTCTGAATGAGCTTTTAGTTTTATTAGGGATGCAGCTATTCTTTGTAGGACAGTACATTAGCAGGATTGATAATCTCCGCTTTAACATTCTTTACAAACATTTAACATGACCACTCAACACATCTTTCTGTGATTCCTGCAAAAATCTCTGTCATGCTTGGGCCTTTATTTTGATACAAAATAAAACGTATGTATTTTGTATCATTGCTGGTGGTCCTATCTTTTGGAGATAAGCATAGCCTGGAGAAAAGGCTGAAGAGTGCACACAAACACATGGTGATGGGGCATTTTCAACCTTTTTTGGTAAGTGTACCATCTTTTCTCTAGTCGTAGTTGACTGGCAGATGACTCTATCTTTTTTTTCAGAGGAAGATATCATTGGAAAGAGCTGAGTACATGAGCTGGACTGAGAGCATGGAACTACAGAAAGCTGCAAGTGAAGAGGAGATTTGTAAGCTTCGGCATCAGGTACAGGAGCTCAAGGCCTCCTTGTCTCATAGACAACAGCAGCTGGAAATCCTGGGAGCTGATCTTGAGATGCAAAAGAAGTCAGTTGAGGATTTGACTTTACAGAAGTCGAAGGCTGAGTATGAGGTGCAGAAGTACCGTGCTGAACTAGAAAGTGTGATCAAAGGCAAGGGTTCTGTTGAACAAGAGTTGAACCGTGCTCGACAACAGGTTCAGCAGTCAGAGGCCAAACAAGCCTCTTTAAAAGAGAGTCTCCGCAACCTTAAGAAGAGCATAGAGGAGAGTACATTGGCCCGCAAGAAGCTTGAAGATCATTTACGTCGCAAGGACAGTGATGTACAGGGCCTTGAGGAGCACAGTCGTACATTGGAACGAGAACTGAGGGCCAAAGAAGATGTCGAGGCAGAGCTTCTTAGCCAAGTAAGAATCATGGAAATGGATCTGGCTCACAAGTCAGAAGTCAAAATGATGCAAGGTGAATCCTTGCTAAGTTTTGTCAAGGAAGGTACACAGCTGTCAAATTTTGCAACCAGTTCTCAAAACCTCCATTCTGAAACTGAGGCCTTGCATCGCAAAATGGAAGAACTTGTGATCGGCAAGAAGCGAGCTGAAACTGAGATAAAGACTTTGAAATCTGAATTGAATTCAGTTGTTGTTCACAAGACTTTGGCTGAGGAAAAAGCACAACGTTTTAAAGAACTCTTAGATGAGGCAAACAATAGGTTGTTAAAGCTTCAAGTTGAAATGGATGCAGATAGGTCTAACATGAGACAGAAATCAGAGGAGTTAAGGCAAGAGGCTTCTGAATTAAAGAAATCTGTCTTTATGTTCCAGGAACAAATCAAGTCCCTTCAAAGAGACAAGTCTGCTCTAGAGCAGAGAGTGCTTTTTCAAAAAACAGAGATTGATGGCCTAAAAGAACAGCTCAAGGTCAACCAAGGAAAACTTTTTCAATGGACCTCTATGGAACAGGAGAGCTCACATAAGTTGAGGTGCCTGGAAGATGAGTTGTCTTCCAAACAAACTGAATTAGAGCAGGTGACATTTAAGATAAATGAACTTAATAGAAAAAATCAGTTGTTGGAAAGTGATACCCGACATCTTAAGGTAAGTATAGAGTCACTCCAGCAAGACAAATCACATGCTGATCAAAAGATTAAAACTCTGAAAGGTGAAGCAGATGTTTTAAAGGAGCAACTGCAAAGGGCCAAGGATGAAATCAATCTGAAGACAAGAGCTGAGAGGGAAGCTCATGTCAAGAACAAGAACCTCGAATTAGAGCTACAAAAAAATTCCTTACAAGTAATACAGCTAACTAAGAAAGTGGAAGAACTGAAAAAGATAAGCGTGGATGCTGAACGTTCCATCAAAAATGTTAAAGCTGAACTTGACAGAGCAAACATGGAAATTGGTAGTAAAGAACAACAAATTGGTATACTCAAATCACAAGCAGAAAGTGCCAGATCTCAGATAAAAATAATAGAAGAGGAGCTTTTAAACAAATCCCAGATATCTCACAAACTTGAAATCAAACTGAAAGATTACAATGAGGAAGCAAAAAAGACAACAGAGTTACAGCAAGAGGTAAAATCTCTCACATTGACCATCAGTAACTATGAGAAAGATATCACAAATCTAAAATCAGAGCTGAATTCCATGGGCACTGAGAGGAATCTGGCTAATCGGAAGGTTCAGGACCAAAAAGTAGAGATAAATAACCTTAATATGTCTTTAAATAAAGCCATTGCTGACTCTCAAAGGGAGTCATCAGAGGGTAAGAAGAATGTGTCAAAGATGAGAGAACTTGAAAATGAACTTCTAAAATGTAAGCAAACTATTAACAGGATCAGTGGAAGTTCAGAGAAAGCCACAGTAAGCCTGAAACAGGACATCTCATCTCTTCAGAGGGATAAACAAGCAGCAGACCAGAAGTTACAGGTTTTAAAATCCGAGCTTGAAGATCTCATTTCCACTTTAAAAAAAACAAAAGATGAACTACAGCGAGTGACTGAAGAGAACAAGTTAATTCAGTCCAAACTCATAGAGTCAGAGGCAGAACTACAAAGGAAAAATTTTGTCATACGAGAATTAAGCTCTAATACAGATAAATCAGTACTGAATCTAAAACAGGAGCTTGTCACCTTACAAAAGGAGAAAAATTCTGCAGAAGAGAAAATCTCAGGTTTAATTCTGCAAATGTCAGAGTTGAAGCAGAATTTGAAGAAAACACAGGATGAGCTTATACAGAAGGAAAAAGAAACAGGGGCTACTGAGTTGAGGTCACAGAAGCTAGAAGAACAATTGAACAACTGTAAAAAAATGCTTGATGATCTAAAAGGTAAACTCGACTTACAAAAGAAAGGCTATGAGACTCAACTACATTTAGTTCAGGCTGAAATGGAGCAAAAGCTTTCATTACAAGAAGCACAATTAAAGCTGGAGTATGGCAGGAGGTCGAAGGAGCACTCGCATACTGTTGAAGCAGCTGAGAGAGACAATAAACATCTTTCTCAAGAAGTTGAGAAGTTAAAAGCCTTAATGACAAAAGCCAAACAAGAAGCTGCAGAACAACTTAGCAACCTGCATGATCAGATAGACAGGTCTGATAGACAGAGGGCCATTCTTGACCTTGAACTTCTTAAAGCAAAATCAAAGATCTCTGAGTTAGAAACAGAAAAAAATAGGGTAAACACTAGTATTTATCAACTCGACAGTATTCCTAAAGACAGCTCAAACGAGATAGCAAAGTTAAAGAAATTGTTGACAGAGACTGAGCAGAAATTGAAAATCTCAGAAAAAGAAGCAAGATCTCTGAAAGAGCAGATTGGTTTATACATCAAAGAAGTGAAATCTTTACAGGAGAAGAATCTTAAGCTTGAGGTGGCAGTCAGCTCTGAGCAGAAGCATTTTAAAGTACTGGAAGCTCTTGGACAAGGCAATCATCAGTGCGCTAAAGACAATGAGCTGGCGAAACTGAAGACTGAACTTCAGCAGACTAAGAAAATTGTTGTGTCTTCTGAAGAAGCAAAGCAGAAGCTAGAGGAAGAGCTAATGAAGATGAGCTCAGAGGTGTGACTTTCAACGTACACATTAGTTCAAATTTTATTAAAGGTGAAGTTTGTCATTTTTAATGTAAAAGTTGGATTCAACTATCAGTAATTCAGATACAACTATAAAGAAGCTTTTTGCAGGGTGTCCTTCCGGAAGAGCATAAACATTATGGCACCTTCAAAATGTTGATTTCTTTAAAAGGTCCAACTATTAAACTTCTGCATCAACCAGAATTATTTGACTATTTTTTTCAGACAATTCCAGATGCAAGCAGTACGAGTGTTAAGAAAACTCATTTGGAAAGACAGTTTACAGTTGCATTTGTTATCCTATTGAAACAAAAATCACACACTTCACCTTTGTTATTTAAGTTGAATTTTATATGTGCAGTGTTGCAGTTAATTCTTTTTATTAAAATATTGTTTTATGTATATATAGAATGTATAGAGTCTACATGTAAAATGTATAGTGCTAATATAGTACAGGTGTGATATGTAGTACATACAATGTGATTATTTATCTCTGTATCAGACTTTCAAATCTAATATCATCAGCAATTTTATGATTGCAGATAGCTACACTGAAGAAGGAAAAAGTGCTGGAGGAGCTGGGAAAGGTCAAAATGCAAGTAATCAATGAGAAAGACAGGACAACAGAAAATTGTGTCTCTCTCCGGAATTCTTCTGCATTTGAAATACAAACAAACCAAGTGATGGTTGGTAACAGTCAAAGAGAGACTGACCACATAGTGAAGAAAAGCTCACTGTCTGATAAAGGAAGGTCTGGTAAAAGCCAGACTGTTTCATTCAGTATCATTGATTCTTCCACTGACGTGCCTGATTCTTCTGTAACAAGTAAAGTGAAAGAGCTAAAGATGGACTCTTCTTCTTACAAAATTCAAGGTCTCAGAGGACATATAAGCATTGAAATGTTGGTTAAAACTAGAGTAATTAGCCAGGAAATTGCTCTCAAGTTGCAAACTGGCCTTATCACTGTGCAGAAGGTAGAAGCATCGCTTGCTCAATTTACTGGTAAACCGTCCTCGATTGCAGGTGTTTATGTGTCTAGCAAGAAGAAACTGTCCTTCATGGATGCAGTTAAGGAAGGACTTTTATCCAAAACCTATGCCCTTGAGTTTCTAGAAGCACAGGCTGCCACAGGATCCATCATTGAGCCTATGACAGGTGAATGTTACTCTCCTTTAGATGCTGTTGAGAAGGGTATCATTAGTGAGGACCTCAAAGACAAAATAAGTGATGCTTACAAAGCAGTTAGTGGTTATACCCATGCTGGGAAGATTCTTTCCATTTTTCAAGCTATGGAGAAGAGAATTCTAGACAGACACAGAGGGAAAGCCATAATGGAAACTCAGATTGCTACTGGAGGATTGATTCACCCATTGATTGGAATTAGGGTTCCCATGGATTGTGCACTAGAACAGGGGCTCATAAATCAAGCCACCCTTCAAAGTCTATACGATCCAGTCAGTAACCCGAAGAATTTCCACCACCCAGATACCGGGCAGAAGGCATATTATAGTGAACTGTTAAGAATCTGTCTATATGACACTAATGGTGGAGTATATCTTCTTCCTCTTGGTGACCAGCATCTCTTCACCCCCTCTCCATCAAAGAAGCACAGAGTATCAGTCACCAACACTTCTAATAGAGCAAAAATGTCTGCCTATGAAGCATATAAAGCTGGACACATAGACAAAAGAACCTACATGTTTCTTTCACAACAAGAAAGCGAGTGGCAGGAGAAAACAATCATGGACTCAAGCAGCAGCCTTCTGCACATCCTGACAGACCACAAGAGTGGGCGGAAGCTTTGCCTAGAAAATGCTCTTGATCTCAAAATTCTCCAAACGGAGGAGCTCAGTAGCTACAGGGGTGGCCAACTCAGTATTTTTGAACTTGCTGATCTTCTTATTTCCAGAAGAGTTGTCTTTAAAGTCCCAAACAGTCCTGTTGCAGGACTCTGGGATGTTACTTTGAAAAAAAGATTCTCTGTTTTCAAAGGTCTCCAGCAAAACATTGTGGACAGGCTCACCGCAGTAAGGATGCTAGAAGCACAGGCTTGCACTGGAGGCATCTGTGATCCGGCTTCTGGAGAAAGGTTTCTGATTATGGAAGCACAACATCGAGGTCTCCTAGATGAAGGTTTTGCCAGACAGCTCCAACAATGTGAGCAAGCCTACTATGGCATTATTCACCCTCAGACTGGTAAGACCTTGACTGTGTCTCAGGCAATGCAAGAGAACTTGTTCCCCAAAGATGTTGGACTGAGGTGTCTTGAGTTTCAGATGGCCACTGGTGGGCTCATTAACCCAGAATGTCAAGAGAGAGTTTTATTGGAGGATGCAATAGAGAATTGCTTGATCGATGAAGCAACAGCTGCACATCTTAAACATGAACCTTCTCATAGCAAATGTATCACCTGCCCCAAAACCAAGCGTAAAATGTCTTTCAAGGAAGCTCTTGAAAAGAGTGTTTTTGACAGCCACACTGGGTTCCTTCTTCTTGAAGCAACAAAGTCCCAATGCACAGGCAATACTTCATCTTTCCAATACTTCTGGACCTATCAACATTTTTGATAGTGTTCTAGACATTGTGTATTTATACACAGTTTATACTGTTGGTGAATGATGGTGAAATATATTTTTTTGGTGGGCCATTGTCTAATGCAGTTTTAGTATAGGTACTAATATAGGTAATCCCATTTTTGTCCCTACAAAAATCTAAATAATAATAGTAATTATAATTCACTGCTGTAAAATATTGTTCAAACATTTTCTTATATATAGCTATTACATGTCATTTATTTTTCCATTATTTTTTGTCATATTTATGACGATGGCATATTTATTGCCAAACACCATTCTACATATTCTACAAATGGCTGGGAGCTTAATAGATATATTCGGTGCTTGTTGTACATTGTATCCAAAGAGCTTGTTGTGCTACTCTTAACAAATGGTTTACGTTGTTTTCTAATCCACCCCACAATTTATTTCCAATGAATGTAGAAAACTGTTAAGGATGAGAAGAAAGAGCACGGTGATAAGACTAATGATTTATTAAACTGGATGTCCAATATGAAATCGAACCTGAACAAAGATGGAAGGGCTCTAAGTGATGTTAAACCCAACACTGAGAGCACTAGTAAGCCCCAGGTAAATCAATATAGTCAGCATCAGCACACCCTTTACTTAAAATGTTTCAACAGGTGGCCAGCTTTGGATCCTGCAGGGCAATTAATTAATCTGTGGCTTTTTAACTTCAACTTTCAAATTTAAAAACTTTACAGGGAAATGAACTTTGCTACTACGTTGAACACATCAAAACATATGCACATGTTAATTGCTTTTTACAGTTTTTGAATAAAGATTTTTGTTTCTTTCATATTTTTGTGTTGTTCACATACATGTTACATTTGTATCCACCCAACATAAAAACATGCAAATAAAACATTCACCCAGAAAAACATACACTTTCATTACAATCTGGATTTATATAACAACACTAATCCAGTAGTCATGCACTCCTCATGGATGTCAGTCTCGGTCCCATGTAAATGTTCACAAGCACACAATTCTCTTAGACACATTCAAAATATGGACAGCGTGATAAACTGTATAAAATATAAAATGACAAAGTATCCTGAAAACATACTGTACAGTAGCCTGTACTGTACAGTGTTTTTTTTAAACTTAAAATTTTACTCAGTTTCAATTCAATATATTTCTGTTGCGCTTTCGAAGTGTGCATTGTAGAAAAGCAGTTTTACAGAGATACAAAATTCACTACAAAAAATTATAATATATGATATTTATAACATTTGAATACCATTGCTGTTAGATTGCAAAATAACAAACAAAATTTATTCATTTCACTTATTTAAAACATTTTACAGTTCAAAATTTTAAATGATTAAACAGTAGACTGGTTGTCAGATCTTGTGATGAACTACACCAGTTACACCAGTACAGTAATGGCTAAGACAAGTTGGCTGAGAAAGTCAATAGTATCATTTGATTGCAAATTAGGTTTGGTTTGTTATTTAATGCAATGGCATTTATGCATTTGAAAATGTAAATTTGAATGTGTGGTTTAAAGGTTCAAACTCAGTTGTGGCCAGTGTAAGATCAATTTAAAGAATGTTATCAGATTATTCCATGTTTATATATATTACATGTATTTTATTGTCTCATTGTAAGATAAATTATTTTACTAAAAATCTGCCAGAATTGCCAGATGAAGTGGTTCTTGAAGTGTAGTACATTTATGATAAGCTTATTGTTATCTATTTTATGACAGATATCAGAGAAAGAAATGGTGGCAAAGAAGGACCAAATTGCTGAGGCATTAAGAACTACTCAGCTGATGCTAACCAAACACAGTGACAAGTATGTTGTAATAGAGACAAACATCTGTTTTCTGCTGTTTATAGTACACATGCTTAATATCAGTTATACTTAATATTTTATGTTTCAGAGCTTTGTGTGCTTACACAAAAATAGTTTGGATTTATCTTAAACTTTTTTTTATCTAAAACTTCTATACCAGAATGACTGAGGAAGAAAAGCAAGAAACAAAAGAGCAGCTGCAATCTCTTCATCAGGCCTATTGCGAGCTCTCTCAACAGTGTGCAGATGTAGCTTCTGCAGCTGATCAGGTGAGGTTAAGATATTCTGCAATTAGCAGCCAAATTGTGCTTATATGTGGTGTACAGTGGGAAACACTCTGTGAGTCCAACTGCATGACTAACACTTGTTTTTACAACGTAAAATATCTAGCATGGTTTGACAGGTTCCAAAAGTTTCAGCCACTCTAACTTCTCAATTCCACCACTGAAAATGGATATGAATATTTTATTGTAGAGAAAGATGCTCTGTTGTATGATGCTCTTTTAAAATAAGTTTTAAAGCTCTCATAGTAAACTGAGTATGCTGTAAACATACATTGCATGTCAGCCAGCCTCACTCTTTCTTCACAGCAAAACCTGAGGACATTCTACTGTACGTCTACATGTAGCCATCACACTGTTATCACATAATAACATAATGCTCATTGTGTTTTCTCTAACTGTGTTCTGCAAAATACTGGGAGTTCTGTTTACAGATGCATGTAAGCTTTTATAGCATCGCATTTCTCTTGCTGTGTGAGACTGACTTGCACTGTTGCAAATGTGCTAGTACAATCCATGGGTAAGTATGATTTATTGTATTTGTGGTCATCTTCATAATCAAAACCGTAATCTTGTGGTTGTTTTTTTAAACATGCATTTGGAATGATCATTATTTTCTTTATCTATTTGCTAGGGATTGCAAGTCATTGAAGGTATTCTGGATGTTGAAAGTGGAGCTGTCTTGACTGTGTGTTGCTCCATGCAAAATGGTCTCCTTGACCACAACACAGGACTCATTCTCCTTGCGACCCAGCTTATAACAACTGGACTCATTTTGCCTCAATGGCATTTGCATATGAGCTTGGATGATGCATTTGAAAACAAACTTGTGGATAAACCAACGTTCAAGCAACTGCAAGACTTAAATGAAGCTAAAAAATGTATTGAGAATCCCCAGTTTGCTTTAGGATCCTTGCCAGTTATAACAGCCCTGAAAAATGGAGCTATATCTGAGAAAATAGCTATAAAAATAATTGAAATCCAGCTAGCGACTGGAGGGTTAAGACTGACATACACTGGAGATATTCTAAGTCTGGAGAGGGCTTTCCAACTTGACCTGATACCTCACTCACTCGTTATCCAGATATTGGAGAGGAGGGACACTCGGAAGGACTTGATTGACCCCAACACTGCAGATAAAGTTTCACTTAGAGAGCTTGTCCAGAGGAGCCTAATCCATGAACCGACAAGACTTCGCCTGCTTCCTGTAAAACGCAGAAAAGATGGAACTATATCCACATCTGGGAAGGATATTGGCATTATGAGAGCTATGCATCAGGGTATCACTGACAGACAGACCATGTTTCGGCTACTGAGCACACAGTTGTTTACAAGAGGCATTGTGGACCCCAGCACGGGCCAAAAGCTAACTGTTGAACAGGCCATAAATCGGGGTCTGATTGATCAGGACACTGCAAGTGGAATACTGAGCCACCAAGCCCAAAACGGTGGCATTGTTAATCCTTGCAATGGCGCAAGGCATTCAGTGGATGAGGCTGTCCAGTGTGATTTAATAAGCTCCAGCAGTGCGTTGTTAGTTTTAGAGAAACAGAAAGCCTTCATGGGTCTCCTTTGGCATAACACTGAAGAAATCCTCTCTTTTTCAACCTGTCTTCAACAGAAAATAGTTACAGACCAGCTGGCGTCTGAACTGTTCAATAAGCAAAAGATAATAACAGCCTTGTATGTACATGAAAATTCAGAGGTGGTTGACATTGACTCTGCGGTGAATAATAACTTAATTGACACATTTACTAAAGAGATTTTGAGGACAATAGAAATCCCAGATATGTTCCCTCATAATAATGAACTAAATGACAGATTTTCTTCTTGGCTGGTTATGCAGGAGCTACAAATCAAAGGATTTCAGACATCTGATGAAGAACTGAAAAGTGATGGAAGTGCCACAAATACTCCATCTTCTTCTGAGGCAAAGCAGTTCCTTATTTCATACCTCTTGATGAACAGCTATATGGAGCCAATGTCTGTTCAAAGGCTTTTGATTTTTGACAGGCAGTTAAATAAAATGACGAAATTACTTTTTGAAACATCTGAATCAGAATGTGCTGAGGATTCACATGAGTCTCCACTGAATAAGAACATTTCTGACATTCTGCATGTTATTGACAACTTTGGTGCTTTGGAGGAATTACAAATATGTGAACCTCTGGAGAGGAGAACTGAGGACAAGCTTAAGGTATGGGATGCAAAAGCATTACAAAACTACCTAGAGTCTACTTCTGAATCAGCTGCTAACACCTTAGGAATAGACAATGCTTTCCCAAACTGTAGTGGACATATGACTACAATGGAAACTCACAAACCAGATAAAGATTCTGCATATTTATACACAGACAAATGTCAAGCAGGCAAACCTGACATAGATTCCCCTCAGGCATCAAAAGCAACACAGTCACCACAAACAAACTTTTTTGTATCAGCAGCTGCCGCGAGTTTGTGTTTAGCAGTAGATCATTTTGAATGTAATGATACTATTGAAGAAGACCAGGAAAAACATTCAACAGCCTTATCTGTTGAAACAACCAGCAGTATAGAAATAACCTCTGAATTCCCACATTTTGAGGTTTTGTGGGATGATAAACTAAAAAGGGATTATGTCATTCATCTCTTTGAAGCACATGTAGAGGAAGAAGAGATTTTAGATGTCACCTCTGAAAAACGATACAACCTTAAAGCTGTTCTCGATAAAGGCCTTATTAATGAAGAGAGTTTTTTAGAAGTGCTAGCATTACAGCTTCCAGAATGCGGTCTGAAAGATAATCATAGTGCTGCTATGTCCGTCATTAAAGGCTGCATATTAAATAAGGCAGCCTTACAAATCATGGAAAAGATAAACCTGCTGGCTAATGTCTATGATGTATCAGGTGGAAAAAACATTAGTGTTTGTGAGGATTTACAAACAGGTATGATTACTGATGATGTCAGTAGTAGTGTTCTCTCGTCTGAGCCAACCAGAAAGGCCATTATTGATCCAGGCGCAAAGTGTTTATGCAGTGTTTCAAATCCCCAACAGCTGGGAATGTTAGATGATGAGGAAGTTGAGAGAATGTTGCATTCACAGCAGGACAGAAGGGCAGCCATTATGGTGCTTGAAATTGGCAAAAAACAGTGCAGACAAACAGGTCCAGTAAACTCAATATCAGACGAAGATACCCAAGTATTATCAGACATAGATGTAAGCAATAGCCAGGATCTCCCAATCCCTACCATTGCTATACATGACATTCCACATAAAGTTATTTCAGCTATGTATAAACATTTAAAAGAAGACACTGGGATTGATAAAGCTGAGGTAACTCATGAAATAGGGGTATATGGTGCACAATGTGGTCATTTCAACAGTGTGAATCCCAAAACTGAGCTAGAAGCTATAGAAAGAGAAAGAGCTTTCACATTGGACAGGGATAAGGCTACAGAGTCAAAAAAGAATGAGAATGCTTTTGTGACTGATGTTTCTTGTCGAACTGGAAGTTTATCATATGTCAGTCAGGTGGCATATCTTGAGACAACTGTGAGTCAGGTGGTTAGCCCTGTACAGAGCAACTCGTTTTTTTTATGTTCATCACAAAGTGACATTGGCTGTGATAAAAGGCATCCAGAAAATATTCTTTATTTTGAGCAGGAACCTAAAAGTTTCAAAAATGAGTCAGAAGTAACAAATGTCTCTAAAAATGAACTCTCTAAGAGATTGAGTACTTTGCTAACAGTGGTAGTAGACATTGCACCAGCCAAGACATCAATGCAAACTGCAATGGAGGTAGATTTTAGTAGTGATGATCAGAGTATATTAGCTCAGTATTTGCAACATGAAACAGAAAATATGGCATCTACAACCAATGCATTTTATAAAGATACGTATTCAAAGAAAGAGTTTAGTACAGATAATAAAGCATTACAGAACTACCTAAAACCTACTTTATTATCTGAATCGGATGTTAACACCTTAGGAACAGATGAGCAATGTGATACTTTCCTGGGTAGTACTGAACATATGACTACAATGAAAACTCAGAAATCAAATAAAGATTGTACACATTCATACGCAGACAAATGTCAAACAGGCAAGACTGACATAGATTTCCCTCAGCCTTCACAAGCAATGCAGTTACCACAAACAACCTTTTCTCGATTAGCAACTACCACAAGTCTGTGTTTAGAAGTAGATCATTCTGAATGTTATGAGACCGTTGAAGAAGACCAGGAAATACATTCAGCAGCCTTACTTCTTCTGCCCAGTGAAACAGCCTGCAATATTAAAACTGAAATGCTTTATTATGCTAAACACTTAAATAATGTAAGTGAGCAACCAGATAATAAGCATTTTGACAGGAACTCAGAGTTTAGTACAGAAAATAAGGGAAACATAGAAGTGGTTAAGCATGAGGACAATAGTTTGGAAATGTTCGAGTCAAAAGTGGTCTGTATGGAAAGCAGTATTGACAGAAAGAAACAAAATCAAAATGACTACATTGAATGTCCTTTAGGTTTCCAAGGATCTGAGCTTAACCCAAAACATTTAGCTGAATCAACAGTAAATTATAAGCCATTAGCACTTGAAGTGCTTGCTGATGCTAGTCAAGCTAGTTCAATTGGCGGGATGTATAACATCCAACAATCAGCTGAGCAAGAAATATTATGTAACCATATTGCCCCGAAGGTCACTGCAGTAGCTGAATTAGCCAGAGCAGACGAATCAGGCTTTAAAAGAGACAATAGACATGAGAAAGACTTTGTTCATACAGTGGAACCAACCTCAGACACATCATCAGGTCTGTGTTCAGAGAACATGTATACAGAATCCAAGGAATGGCAGTCCGCCTCCAAACTACTGAATCCTTCTATTGGAGATATGCTTGATCAAGGTATTGAACAAAGCACAAGCATCTTTAAACAGTCTCACAGGGGAGATAAAGGGGTCACTGAAGGTGCACATCAGGGAAGTTCTCAGGTGCTTCAGGAGGAATGGACAGAAACTGTTAAAGAATTAATGGACAATGGTGATTCAAGGACATTTTTAAATGAACTAGTTCAAATGAAGGTGGAACGGGCAAGCGTGGATAAGATGGATAAACATAGTGAAATCATTCAACACAGCTATGTACCCTTTGCTGACAAAATCAGGGATCCAGATATCATCAAGGATTTGAAAAAACATGGACTCGGTTTAGAGTTAAAAGAGGTACAGAAATGTCTATCTGATGACCATTATCCTAAACTATTTCCTCAGTCTGGTGTTGGATTGATGCAGTCTAAGATATTAGAGAAAGTTCAGAGGATCTCCAAAAGCAGGAATAAGGAAATGCTGAAGGACGTGATTACAGAGTTAAGCAGTCTTTTGGGAGCCGCTGCCTTTAGTGATGAAAGCATGGGGGCTAATAGCACTGTTGCTGAAGTTACATATGATGCCATGGGGGATGATGTCTTCCAGTCAACCAACCCTAACAAGCAGGTCCAGGCAGATGATCCAGACTCAAAGCAAACATATGGAGTAAATATCAAGCCTACAGTGAGTCATGCTGCCACTGTCAGTTCTTGATGTTGATTGACATTTAGTTAGATGCTAATTTACAAAGCAATGTACACTGGTAATAGTTGTTAAGTATATCATTTAACTTTATACAGGGACTTCCCTCTCAGAATTACTTGGATTGTGTTGGCAGACTTCAGGATCATCGCGATACTATTGAAGATATAATAAATCATTTGATGACCAAATGTCCATTAACAGAGGATATTGAAGGTTTGCATTGTCAGCTAGAGGAAGCTCAGGTTTGTCAATCATAATAGCACCTTCTCTCCCTGTTTACCTCCCTGTAGAAGTTCTTTTACCCATAGACCTTACATGTTCCTACTTTACCTACTGTACTGTTAATATTTATGGCAATAATCTTTTTATGGACTTTCTCACTCTAGTCGTATCATTTACTCTTCTTTACAATTCCATCATTTCTTCCCAACTAATGCCACACAATCTGTTTCTAGTCTCTGGAAGCACAGCTTGCTGTTCTCCCTGATATGCTAACAGCAGACTTGACCATTGCTGAGCAACTTATGAATTCTGCTGATGAACTTGTCCACACGCAAATCCACCAAGATTTGGCTACAGTCTATGTTGATATACAGAATGCTTTTGCTGATGTTTGCCGTTTGTCAGCTGAGAGAAATAATTCTATTTTACTAGCCATTGACACAGAGAAGGTTAGTGAAAAATTATGAAATTATTAGAATACAGAACACAGTCCAATAAATAAAATACTAGAACACAGTCCAATAAAGCAAGTTGCCGCAAAGATTATATTGTCCCACAGCTGTTCAAATATGGGTTACAGATCCATTTGGAGTCCTCATATCAGGATTTGCTAAGCTCCCTACAGAGGATCTCACCATGTATACAAGAGAATTCTGAAAAGGTGTCCAAGTTTGATACCACAATTGCTGAAGACTTAGAAACCATAAAGGACAAGATTCAACAAAATAAAGTGAGTTGTTTTTCTTTTTTGGAAAATTATAGATTATAAATAGTTGATGAAATGCAAGGCTATTAATGACTGTCAGACCATCGCCTGCTATTTATCAGCATCATTGCATGAGGTCACTACCGTATCTCACAAAAGTGTACACCTCCTCTAACTTGTACAGTACTGTGCAAGTCTTAAGCATGTTAATATTTTCACCAAAAAAGTTTTAAGCCAGCTACTTATATCTTTTGCTGTAGTGCGACAGGTGAAAGATTTTGTTATTCACAAGGAGTCTGACAACAGTTGGTGATTCGTAGAGATCTAATCTCACCATTATCAAGTCTGTCTAGGATTACATGGAGAAATAGAAATAATTGACATAATAACTCTTTACTATGATTCAAAAAACAAAAATAAAATAAAATAAACAAACAAATACTGTGTTGTACATGTAATCTTTATTGTTCTTAATTCAGGACATAAAGAAGAATCTCTCAGGAACCCAGCAGCTTTTGGAAGATGCTGCTTTTGATATTCAGAACTTCATTTCTGAGCACGCTCAGTTCCTGAGCCCGGCTCAGAGCAGACATCTTCTGAGAGCTCTCAGCAGTACACAGAGATCCTTCAAAGAGCTTATGGAAAGAGTCTTCACTCAGACACAAACTTTGGAGGTCCACTTGAAGATCCGTGAGAAGGAGACTCAGCAGCAGGTCTGAGTGAGATCAGACATTAACCATGGTTCCTAAACACAATTTTTAATACCATAAATTTACATTAAAACGCATCTTAATGTTGTTGATTTTTTGTGTGGCATGTTTTGAAATAAAAAGTTGGGAAACTCAAAAACCTTTAAGTGTCAAGCCTAAATGCACACAATTTCAGAGAGTCTGGCAATAGCAAGCTAGCTTTGAAAGCATAAGATCCCACGCTCTCTCTAAAGCCACGCCTTTTCCAAAAGTGCGTGAAGGTATGCAAATACAGTCATGTCCAAAAATATCGGCACCCGTTCAGAAAATGCAACCCGTCTCTCAGAAAATTGTTGCAGTTGCAAATGTTTTAGTACGCACATGCTTATTTTTTTTGTTTGCATTGGAACGACACAAAAACAGAAGAAAAGTCAAATCTGATACAATTCCACATAGAACACAAAAATGCACTGGATAAAATTATTGGCACCCTTAACTTAATATTTGGTACCCCCTTTGGAAAAAAATAACTGAAATTAATTGCTTCCTGTAACCATTAATGAGTTTCTTACACCTCTCTGGAATTTTGAACCATTCTTCTTTTAAAAACTGCTCCAGGTCATTCAGATTTCAAGGATGCCTTCTCCCAACTGTTGTTTTGAGATCTCTCCACAGGAGTTCTATGGGATTCAGATCTGGACTCATTGCTGGCCATTTCAGAACTCTCCAGCGCTTTGTATGTAACCATTTCTGAGTGCTTTTTAAAGTGTGTTTGCTTTTTTACATTTAGGCATATGGCAGACGCTTTTATCCAAAGCGACTTACATTGCATTATACTATACATTGATCATTATACATTGATCATGTGCAATCCCTGGGATCGAACCCATGACCTTGGCGTTGTTAACGCCATGCTCTAACCACTGAGCTACAAAGCTTTTTTATGCCTTTGTGTCTGCAGTGGCGTCCTCCTGGGTCTCCTACCATAGCGTCCCTTTTCATTCAGATGTCGAAGGATGCAAGCGGACACTGTTGTACCCTGTGTCTGCAGATCAGCTTGAATTTGTTTGGAAGTTAATCAGGGTTCTTTATCCACTATTCGAGCAGTCCTTCGCTGTTTTTTTTTTTTAATTGCTCTTCCGTCCATGTCGAGGGAGGTTAGCTACAGTGCCATGGGCTGTAAACCTCTTGATGATATTTCGCACAGTGAACACAGGAACATCTCTGGAGGTGAAATTGTTTTCCCACAGTTTTTTCTCTCAAATCCACAGACAACTCTTTACACTTCTTTCTTTTTTCCATACTCAGTGTGACACAGCACAAAGGTCTCCATTTTATCTGGTTGCAAGTGCGATTACTATATTGCCCACACCTGTTACTTGCCACAGGTGTGTCTAAATACAAATTACAAAAGCATCACATGCTTAAAAAGCAATTCTTTCTTACAAAAGGTGCCAATAATTTTGTCCAGTCCATTTTTGAGTTCTGTGTGAAATTTTATCAAGTTTAACTTTGCCTCTCTGTTATTTTGTGTTGTTCCAAGTGCAAACAAAAACAATGTAAATACCAAAACATTTGCAATTGCAACAATTTAATGAGAGATCATTTGATTTAGGGAAGAATGATTGAGAGAAGAATGAGAGAAGTATTGCATTTTCTGACAGAATTGCAAGGGTGTTGATATTGTTGGCCATGACTGTACATAGCTCATCAGACAAGTAGGGCATCCTATCATTGTATTTGGACCGCATGCAATGATTGGATGAAAATGTATGGCCCTGCACCTTTCACAGAAGATATAGATTGATATAAATATAGTTTTATATAAATAAAGTTTGTAGACCACTTTACTTAGTGATCAGGATGTGAAGAGATTTTCAGCCAGCATTAAAAAAAATGTTGCCCTTAACGATTTTCTTGTTGTAACAGGAAGTACAACATGAAGGGGGACTCTTTCTTTTGCTTTATTGAATATCCTTTAGTTTAAATCAAATATGTGAATGATTGTTATATGATATTTTTAGTCAGTGGGGAAGGGCCGTTCTCATTCTAGAGAATTTTGTTGGATCTAAATTTTGATAAACATGCTAAATAAATCTGATTTAATCTAAAAGCAGTTTCACTTGTATGCACTACAAGTACACTAGCATTAAGTATTTATGACCTCAAAGCTAGCAGACAAACAATACTAGCTTAATGGCCTCAAAGCTATTGTTTGTGCTGTTTAGTGTTGTATGTTTTGCTGTTTGTATTGACAGTGATTTTATCACTGTCGCAAACTTTCTCTTGATTCTGTTGACGTTTCACAGGCTGCACAAATTCATTCAGCTGTCTCTACCAGAGGACCTGCTGCTGTATGGGATGCTAAAGACAGCACTAACCCAACTTAACACAATATATTTCTGTTCTCTCCAAATCCTGTCTGTCTCTTTGAATGGCTGGCATGTTTATAGCATACTCAGTTACTACTAATGGTTACTGTGAATGCTCGGTTTTGCATTGATGGTGTGCTTGTGCTCTTTGGGAAAAGTTTATTTTGTAAAGGTGTGGATGTTTCTGTGCTAGGCTGTTGTGGAAAAACAGAAAGAGTTTTCAGAAAAGCTACAGGAGCTGTGTGATGATCTCACACAGACAGAGAACAGACTCATCGGACACCAGAAGCAAGCTGCCAGTGCCAAGTCTGTGGGAGACTTACAGCAATACCAGCAAGAACATCAGGTCAATGTATAACCTGGTACAATGTTTACACCATCAGTATAATGACTTATATAAAGTTATTTGTTATTAGCAGTATTGCTTTGGTGACTAAACTAGGTTATTGATACATTAGATACCTCTCAAAAATGTGTGCAAAAATTCCATAAACCTTGAAAGGGAACCCAAACCAATTCTAGGGATTATTGAGAAAATTGGAAAAGATTTTTGACACATTAGCAGCCTGTGCATGTTATTTATCTGTTTAAAGTTTATTAAAATCTGGATTTAAAGACTGCATTTTTTTGGAGCAGCTTTATTTTGTTAACAATGTAGTTAATATAATAGTTTAATTTGTTTTATCCATATCGCTTTGTTCTCTTTGTTGACTGTGTAGTGTGAGTTACAGACAGATAACAAGCCCATCAGACTTTATATGTTTCTCAGAATCATGCAGTCAACCAGCACAGGAGAAAATAATCTCCAGCTTTTTATCGGTCTGAAACAAGCATAATACCGCACTCTCTTTGGTGGTGGAAAATTGACAGAAAATGCAGTAAACGACCTAGCCCACAACATTAAAGACTACAATACAGGACTGACAACCGTATTCTGCTGCTGTGTATAATTGTTTCCCTGCTGCACAGAAAATTTTAAACTGTAAAAATTGTGCGCCGCACACTTTAAAAACTCCTTGACTAAGAGATTCTCTCCGGTTGCTCAGGCTCTACAGAAAGACCTGCAGGCCAATGTCAGTGCCCTTAATGAAGTCAACAGCAGCACTAAGAAGTTCCTGGAGGAGAATCGCAGTAAACTCATCCCAGAGCAGAGTTCAGCTCTTGAGAACAAACTGGAGGAGTTGAAGTGCAAAGCAAATATGCTTAACCAGAGAGCAGAAGAGTCCAGGAAAGATTTGGACAAGGTGTTGACAAGTGCAATTAAGCAAGAGACTGAGAAGATTTGAGGAAAAAGAAAAGGTTTTTCCAAAGCCTAATCAACAGGGTGCAACAGAAAAGTTCTGGACATAAAAATCCTGTTTATCTATAATGTATTACCATTGTAAATGGTCAATATAGCGGACAATTTTGCTATAAACTTAAAATGTTCTAACTTTATTATAAATGAAATATTTCTGGATTAGGGTTGGCTGAAAATATGCACAGTCACTATTGCTCTGTATTGGAATTAATTAATTAATTAAAGCTGTATTTTAAAACTTTGCAGCTGTAGTTGTTAAACCTGGCTCCTTCAACCTTGGATTGTATTCTATGTAACATCACAGGTAGCAGCTGTTGAGCAACTTGAGGAGAGCAAAAACAAGATCGAGAATCTTCTGGACTGGATCACCAATATTGGGAAGGAGAAAAAAATGGGTGGAATCCAAAAGGACCAGATGCTGAAACAGACCAGAAACATGACAGGGAATACATCAATGAAGAGAATCGCTGAAGAGGGAGAGGATCCTAATGGAAACGCTTTGGACACTACAGATAACACCCATCCAGATGCTGATGAAGACATTCAAGCATTGGACTTACATAAGCAATTTAATAAAGTTCAAGTACGTAGGTTTTTAAGCATTTAATTCTAGACTTTTAAAAAAGACTTGTTGAATAAAATTTATGTAAAATTATCTCTGTAAATAATTTTCCCTTTATTCTTTGTATATGCAGGCCCATCATCAGGAAATCTTGTCTCAGCAGCAGGAGCTGATCATTGCTACACAGTCAGCACAGGCTTTACTGGAGAGACAGGCTCAAGTCCTGTCACCTGCTGAGAAAGAGAAGCTGCAGAGAGACATTAAGGAGCTGAAGGGCCGCTATGAGTCTTCCCTCACTCAGGCTGAGCAGCAGATGAAACGGGTCCAGACGGTTCAAGAGGAACTGCTGAAGTTCCAGGGTGATTATAAGGAGTTTAAGACATGGCTACTGCAGGCCCAGGAGCAGGTGAAGGAGCTGGGATCGCCTGCCGCAGGTCTGGACACTCTGAGTTGTAATCTTCAGAGACAGAGGAACTTCTCTGAGGATGTCATCTCTCGTAAAGGAGACCTGCGCTTTATCACCATCTCTGGTCAGAAGGTGCTGGAGGCAGCACAGGCTGGTAATCAAGAGGAATCTGGAGAAACGGACGCCTTGCCTGCAGTTGACATGTCCGGGATTTTTGCCACAGTAAAGGAGCAACTAGACTCAGCCGCCAGCCATTATAAAGCTCTGCACACACAGGTAACTGTCATCTCTTTATGAACTTTTATGAGCTTTTGTTGCTTGGAATCTATGGCCGAGTCAAAGACTTGACTGTAAATTCTTTTGGGAAAAAAATAAAAAATAATCCATTTATTTTCTTCTGATTTTGGAGTTAAATGTGATCTAGATGTTTCCAGAAGACTCATGTCACTCTTGTCAAACTGCTCTGTTTGTTAGAATTGATGAGAAATGAATCACTTGATTACAACCAATAGGTGGCAATAATTATCATGAAATGTTTTCTATTGACATTCAACAAGCTGCAGTCTGCCATATTTTACTTTTGAGTTTTGTTTATTTACATTCTGTTTCTTGAAAAAGTTTTGTAGCTAAATTGCAGTATTACATAAAAATACCATATTATGATTTATTTTTTGATATTATGATTTATATTATGATTTTTTATTTTTTGAATCTGACTCATACCACTGGTACATTTCAGTGTAATACGCTTGGAAACAACCTCAGAGATGTTGTGGAGAAGTACAGGAAGTATGAAGAGACCAGTGTGGCTCTGCTGAACTGGCTGAATGATTCTGAGGAAGAGTCCAGAAGGCAGCAGTCTGAACCCATTGCTGGAGATCCACAAACATTACAGAGACAGCTGGAGGAGACCAAGGCATGATCACCACACTAAAATTTCCCGTTCCTTAATAATGGGGCCAGTAAAAAAGAGCAGAAGTCATACACAGCATAAAACTTTCTCACTGTGCTGAGTCCCAAACAGGCAGAATGGCTTTATTTGACAGTCGGGTCTATCTGTATAAAGCTTTTCCACAAGTTTAAAGCAACAGAGCTATTTATACACCTCCAAACACACCATGCACCCGGACACAAATAACAGCACAGATTTAATGACATTTGCTTGTGACATATGCTCTGAGACTGCATTCATCCGACTAGAGGACCGTTTAGATACACAAAAAAAAGACGTTTTACTTTCTATTATTGATGTTTAATAAAACTCCTCTGACCTTCTGATCTTTTGGTAAACTTTGTGAACTGTCTCTGTGTCACTATGTCATATAGTGTATTGAAATGTAGAATAGATAACATTGATGCTG
Organism: Botia almorhae; assembly: GCA_036877575.1. NCBI lineage: Eukaryota > Metazoa > Chordata > Actinopteri > Cypriniformes > Botiidae > Botia > Botia almorhae. Next base: position 36,353 of record JAZGTJ010001797.1, read on the forward strand.
TGATTTTAAGATAATCAGCCTATCGATTGCTTTCATCTGTTATATTGTATGTTCCTGTAGTTCAGTTGGTAGAGCATTGCGTTAGCAGTGCAAAGGTTGTGGGTTCGATTTCCAGGGGAGCACACGTACTGACAAAATGTATAACATGAATGTACTGTAAGTCGCTTTGGATAAAAGCGTCTGCCAAATGCATAAATGTGAATGTAAATATTAAAAACATTCTAATGCACACTGGTCTCTTGCAGAGTCTTCAAGGGCAGATGACAGCTCGGCAGTCTGTGGTGGAGTCGCTGAGAAAATCATCTGATACGGTGATCAGTGCCGGGGGCAACCTGCTTTCCAATTCAGAGGAGATTCAAGAGACTCTGGGTCAGTCAACATGACGCATTAATTTTTTTTCTTGTAATGCATAATGTGTTAACGTAAGATTTTCTTTGGATTATAGTTTTACGAATAGGCAGAAACAATGGTTTTACAGTAATATTTTTGTGCTTTTGTGTCATTTAATTCTCTCTGTAATATAACTAATTCTTTCATTTAATCATAATACTGTCACAATATAAAACAAAACAACCTAAACAAAAAAATCTATGGGCATAACATCGAAAAAGACACTCGGGGTTTTGCATAAACACAATAAAGAAATAATTTCTTATATTTGCTGTGTATAGATGATATCATCGAGAGATATGACAACCTGATGAAGTCAGTGAGTGACCGCAACGAGAAGCTGAGGGTGACGCTGACACGCTCTTTGAGCGTGCAGGATGGTCTGGATGAGATAATGCAGTGGATGGAGCAGGTGGAGGAGACGGTGAAGGAAATGCCACACGTGCCTCTGGACTCAAATGCCCTATCAGATGCACTTAGCAAAGAGGCAGTATGTGATGTTTGACCTCATATCTAGTAAAGGAAATGAAATCAAAATTAAAGCGTGTTACTTAAAGGAGATGCACACAATTTATATGCTTATAACATCACTAAATGCAATTTTCAAATAGCATTTAGCATTTCAAATCACCATTTCAAATAGGTTAGGAAACATTAAAAACCATAAGACCATGATATCCTCACCATCAAATACAACTGTTGCAAACACTTTGACATATCAGAAGGTTTTCATTTTCGAGGGAACTCGACATTGCGTCTGGTTTGACACTATGGGGAATGCCTTCGGTGTGACTAGCATCTGAGTCTCATTTCTATGCCCTGCAATCTAATTGGTCACGGCAGTGCTTGATGCCCATCAGGTGAACCTGCGAGTACATAAGGGCACTTGTAGGCCATGTCATCAGCTTTTTTGTCTTTAGGAGCCATTTGTCTGTTGTTATTGTGTGACCCAGCTGTGAAGAACTTCAGAAAGTGCATACCTCTGTGTCAGAGATTTCTAACACTTTAGGACAAGGTTAGAGAATTGGCTTAAGAACTTAAGGGACCTAAGTGCGCACATTGTGAGGGCTTCTCATTAAAGAAGCACTGCTTCCGTCTGGGTGAGCCTGGGCGGACGCCTCATGGATTGGTTATATATGAGGGGAATGATCTGCAAAGTCAGAGGAAGCTCTTGTCGGGGTACTGTGATCTGTTGTATATCTTCCTGCTGGCTGCCAGCAAGCCAAGATATGCGGATGTGGCTGGGGAGGCAAGATTGTGGGTGAGCTTCCCTGCGTGACTGCCCTTTCCTGCCATGTTTTTCCCTGACACAGTGGCTGAGCTGCATTCAATCTACAGATTTAGCACTCCAGGCCACCAAACGCATGGCCGCTGCTATAAGAAGCAGTTATGGTCATCTGTGGATGAGATTGAGGTGAATAAAAAGAGATTTCTCCGGGACTTGCTAGTCTCACCCTGAAACTGTTTTGCACATCTGTACAAATGATGGTCAAGTTCAGAACATTAAGGGTGCAGTCTTAAGCCTTTATAAAAATATACTGCGGCAGTCCAAGTCGTCATCTGATGCCCAAATGCCTGGTCCTTTTATGTTTGAGGACTGGAGACGGGGTCAAATGCAGAGCGTCAGCCTGTCGTTGTTGAACATAGGGACCTGGGTTTGAATCCCCTCTCTAGCACCCCTTGGATGTTTGGTGGGGGTTTCTGCCCGAATGTTTATATGCTTTTTTTTATATGGCTGCAGTTTGCATTTTAAATCAGTGGCTCTGGAGTTTTACCTTCCCCCTGTGGTGGGAGGGATGATACAGGGTCCAAACAGGGATGGCATGTTCAAATGCTGTCCCTCACTATAGAGGGTCTTCCCCCTCACCTTCCTGAGGTGAACGGTGGTAGCCAGCACTTTTTCTGGCTCCTCTTGGGATACGGGTCCCCTGGGTCGAGCATGGTGTGGTTCCCTCACCATAGAGGCTGCCCTGCTCTCCCAGAGCTTCATTAAGGGACTGTAGTTTTAAACGGCTGTAGCCAGCTGTCCGCTAGTTGCCCTTGAATTTCTGGCCCTAGGGCAAGTGGGTATCACCCTGATTATTAATGGTCCTCCACTCCCTTTAAGGCCCTCTGTAAAAGAAAAGAGGACACTAGTTCCGAGTGGCCAACATTTTCAAGCTCCCCTCAAATGTTTGATCCTCTGGGATATGTGCAGAGTAGCACCGTTATTGCTATGACAGGTCCTCTGCCATCCGTAGAGCGGGACGTGGGTTCACTCCCCATAGAGCTCAGCCTAGGCTTAGTGGCACGCTTGTATGTTGTTCTTGTGTTAGCCTGGGAGTCCCATGTACAGATCCTATGTTAAACACCTCCTTGTTTATGTAGTATAAAATATATTTAACAGGCTTGTTTACCAGGCCTGTGTTTAGGCAATGGTGGGGGTGTGTGCTAAGTAGCACCTTTACAATTGAAGGTTCTTGCCTCTCCCTAAAACTTGGTCAAAGTACGACACTTGAGTTTACTAGCTCCACTTGACTGTAAGTCCTCTGGCTTAAGTGAGTCTGGCACCCTCACTACAGAGGTTCTCCCGCTCCTTTCATAACAGGCTGGCAAGGCTATTGCTTCCATTAAACCTACTCTCTCAAAGGCAGCATCTGGCTTATGAGCCATTATTGCCAAGCCTTTATGCAGCTGGCTCAGTGGTGTGTATTGATAACTGATGTTCGAGTCCCCTGTCAGACACCTCTCTGTGTGTCTAGTGTAAGCTTTTTTAATAGGGCCTTGATTTTGGGTGGTCACCTAAGAGAGTTATATTTGTAACTAGCAGTGCTGTCATGGGCCAATTAAGTTTGTCTGATTAGATGAGATTCAGACACCAATCACATTGAAGCCATTTACCATAGCATCAAACCAAACACAGCACCTCTCGACAATATCTTACCGGTGTATCATCATGACCTAACTGAGCTCCCTTCTTACATTATTTCTCACAAGATATTTCACTTGGAAGTATGTCACTACAAAAGGTCATTGTCTTTCAGAGATTGTGTAATGTTGTCTTCTGTATTTTTTGTGTAGTAGGCCAGAAAACTAAAATATAAAAACATATATTATTCCAAAAAACATAAATAAGTCTATGGGTTTCTCTTAGGTCCTGAAGCAGGACATGTTCAGCAGGCAGAGCAGCATCTTGGCCATGCAGACAAAGGTGAAAAAGTTTGTGGAGAATGCTGATCCAGCGGCTGGCTCTCTGCTGCAGGGTAAGATGGAGCGTTTGTCTCAACGGTTTACTGAGGCCTCTGAGCAGCACAGGCAGAAGGTGTGTCAGATAGAGCAGCTCAGAGACAAGGTGGAGCAGTTTGAAAGGACCTCTGAGAAGATTCAGCAGGTTTTGCTAAAGAGCTCACAGGCTGTCTTAGAGACTGACGGCATGGGAAAGAATGTCACTGAACTCTCCCAGCTCATCCAGGTATGATATTAGCACAGCAAACATAGCTCTGTTTAATATTCTAGTGAGCTGCCTACCCAGCTAACAGGGAATGTTCTCAGAGCGTTGGTTAACTTTCTCTAAAAGTTATTTGAAAACATTTTGTAGTAACCTTAGTGGATTTTTTTAACATTATATTTCATATCTATCAAAAATATTATTTAAACATGCCCATGTAGAGTTTTTCAGATCAGCTGCCTGTGTAGACAGCATTCATCAGCTCACTAGGTTTTGAAACAGAGCAAATGTGTGGGCTTATGTACTATAATCTGTTTACATTTCAGACCATTAACCTTTACATTCAGACCTTTTAATAAAATGTTGATTTGTAGGACACAAATTCAGAGTTAGCTGAGTATGCTAAGGATCTGGAAACCTTACAAAAATTGTTAGAGGAACTCAGCAAGCTCTGTCCGGGTGAAAGCAAAGCTCTTATCCAGGGCAAGATGGAGAACATCTCTGACACCTTCAATGCTTTGAAAGATACAGTTAAGGACAAGTAAGTTACTGAGTAAGAGCTTATGGTTTAGGTTCATTTCAACATCTGCCTTTGGTGTATTTAGTTTTCCAAAAAAACATATCCAGATTAGTTTTATTGTTTAAATTAAGGTTTATAATTAAAGACAAAGTAATTAATTGCAAGATTTTAAAACATAAGGTTGGTGGTTTAGAACAGTCTCTAGCCAAAAATTTCATTTTGACACCTTATTTTATGCTTCTTGTGGTTTTAAAATATTACCTTTATATTTTTTAAAGTATAAGAATAAATGAATAAATGCCGCATGCTGTAATGGAAGAGCATTATAAAAATATAATACTGGCTCTGCTCTGTGCCACATATCAGACCATTTAATCAGACTGTGTGTATGTATGTGTGGTGTATTGCAGAGATCGGGAGCTTTCGTTATGTCAGAAGCAGCTGCTGGAGTTCAAAGCAGCCACAGGGGTGTTAATAAAATGGCTGGATGAGACAAAGGAGCGAGCGGCAGTGTTTCAGCCCAACTGCAGTGAGGGCCTGGAAACAGAACTGCAGAAAGTCAATGTAAGTAATGAAGTTCCTTTCTCAGCCCTTATTTGGGCTGCATAACCTGTGTCGTTGTGTTGATGACGACACTAGGGATTTGTTCTTGGGAGCCCAGTCAAGGGTTTTAAGGCTAATGAAAATTGGCGAGTGGAATTTGCGTGCCAGTTGGATATCCGGGTAGAAAAGCAGACTGGCGTGCAACACTTACTCAGATTTTGTTCTTCAGAGTCTTGAATGCTGTGTTGCCGATGCCTTATCTATAAAAGGGGAAAAAAATTCTATTGTCCCTGCTGCGTAATTACAGTGCACTCAGCGGTGGTTTGCCTCATCACGTTCTCAGCTAAACTTCCCCGGGCACTTCAACAGGTCAGCTACACAAGCCGTAAGAGCGTATTTCCTTCTCTGTTCCCAATGTGGTACGGCGTCTTTTTAAAAATGTCCTTGCGTCCCTGTGATTCTGGATGTGGCTAGTACATTGCTCCCTCGAACAGTTGGTGCCTTAGGTTGGTGCCTTATGGTGCCTTAAGTATTTCGGGCAAGCATGCCAGGCGCCTTTTGTAGATGGTTCATGTTCATGGTCAGGGCATGACCATGAGAGCGTTGCGGTTGTGGCTCACCTGCTTCATTTAGAAGCAGGCATCCTTCCTGTCAGATTCCCTTCCCGGGACCTCTTCAAAGATGGCCAAGGCTCTGAGGGACCTGCACGAGGGTAGGTCTGACCTTGCTCTACGAGTGACTAAAGTCATGACGCACAGACTGGGTTGTACAATATCCACACTCTACGGTTGACTAAGGTCACGACGCACAGACTGGGTTGTACAATGTTCACACTCATAGGCAAGGAAAGGCACTTGTACCTGAATCTTGTGGAGATGCGTGACACAGAAAGAGTTTGCTTTTCTTGATGCGCCCATCTCCCAAGTGGGGCTGTTTGGCAACACCAGCGAGGTTTTTGCACAGCAGTTCTCAGCGGTGAAGAAGCAGACTGAGACGATTAAGCACATTCTGCCTTGTCGTGACCTGCCCTCTGCCAGGTCTGTCAGGCCTTGCACCCAACCTGCTCCTCACCAACCCTGACTGTGCTGTGTCCAGTACATGCACTGCGCATTTTTCTGGAGCAGAGAGCCTCAGACGCAAGAGGACAAGAGGACGCTATCCCAGCTTCTGCTAGTGACAAACAGAATGACAGGAATATCTCGGTTATGTATGTAACCCTTATTCCCTGATAGAAGGAACAAGGATTACTGCTGGGTGTTGTTTAGTCCCGCTTATATACCAGGATATCTAGGGCGGACAATAGCAATCAAATTCCACTCACCAATTTTGATTGGCCTTTAATATAAAAGGTTGGAGGTGATTGGGCTCCCGAGAATTAACCCCTAGTGTTGTCATTGACACAACATCCCTCTATTATGGAACAAGGGTTACATACGTAACCAAGACAATAAGAACTAGAATACATCTCAGAGAAATTCCTTAAAACTGTTCAGTCTTGAAAAATTGAACTACTACAGATATTTATCATGTTCTGGAATAAAGATATGATCATGATCTTGATCAAACCGTCAAAGGATTTTTGTGTAATTTAAGCAATTTTATATGAGAGCAAGAGAGCTGTTCAAATTGTAATTCAAATTACAGCATTAGAACTTGTTGTACAATGTTTAATACTGTAAAGTTTTTATATTTTTGATATTGTGTGATGATTTCTAACTTTTTGGACAAAACCTTGTATTAATCATGCTTGCATACATAAGCTAGTAAACACTATTACAGTTAACAAGTAAGCTATTAATTTTTTAATTAAGTAATTAATAATTTCAAGTAGAAATCAAAAATGTTCCTGTATGAGGATGAAAAAAAAACTTAAAATTAGTGACATTTCTGTCCAGGACGCAGGTGGAAAAAACCCAAATGCAGACAGCTTACAACAAAAATTATCTTTATTTAAATAATAAAAAACAAAAACCCACAAGGGGGCAAAACGAGGAACAAAAAACAGAGAAGAACAGTAGAATCAGAACAAAAAACAGAGAAGAACAGTAGAAACAAAGCAAAAACACAGAGCAGGAACAAAGACACAGACTCAGGCAAACGTGAACATAAAACGAACCAGCACAAGACAGCAAACACAAGGGCAATTAAATAGGAACAAACCAAGGTGGATAACGAAGACAAACAGGTGAGGAGAATCAAAAGAAAACAGGATGAGTAATGAGGAAACAAGGGGGCTGGGTCAGGACAGCGCATGGCAAAATGTAAACAAAGGCCATGTGCTTTCACAGATAACAAAGACCCAGAGCATGAGTTTAGATCCGGACTCCAAGAAACAAAAAACACAACTAGGATTGAGTCAGGATCTAAACATCATGCTCTGACACAAAACACAGGGAATGTCAGAATCCTGGCAAGAGAATCTATGAAGACTCAAAACAAGAAGCCAGGACCCTGACAATTTCTTTATGACATTTCAGTTACTACAGTATTGGGAACAGTAATTTTTTATTATAAAGACTACAACTTTTACAAATAAATACTTAATGATTTAAAAATATGACTTTTCCCCTTGTTTTTAAACTTATTGAAGGGCAGTTAAAATGTCTGGGTGGGGGGCATTCCCAAAACAGAGACAACTATATATACATACTGTATATGCATACATGTTCCTCAAAATTTTTCCAGAGGACAGAGAACTTCTAATGATTGAAGAATCACTCATATAAGGAGTGTATACAATGGGGCCCACAATGATTTTTAAATAGTTTGTACCAGCCCTCGTTTCTGTAGTCATTTTAGCCTGAATTCCCAATGCAAAACTGCTCACTGTAGAAGAATGTGTCACATAAAAAAAACAAAATGTCTGAAAATTGGTTAAATATAAAACATTACAGTGCCAAATACCATTATAAATAGCAAGAAGGACTTGACCAAAAAGTGCATTTAAGACAATCTGGCCTTTTATAATGTAATTTTAAAGATACACATATCCCACATTTTTTCAGTTGTAATCTTAGAGCTCAGTGGTTATATTTATGTTGTTTTGACAGAGCCAACATACTGTACTGCTTATTTCACTTCTATCTGCAGCATTCATTTGTCTGTTTAATCCAATACTTAATGCTCTATAAATGTTTGTGTTTTTAAAGTGTCGCTCTATGTTTTCTGCAGGGCTTTTTAGATGAATGGGCTTCTAAAGCTCATGCAGTCAAGGATTTTAATAGCAAAGGGTCTGCACTGTGTAGCCTTATCAGTGTTTTGACATCACGAACCAAAGGCAAGACACATCACGACGCAGGTATTGCCAAAGAGTATTTTAAGAATTTATAAAAAATAAATCATATTGTGTGTTTCAATCCTTTATTGATTAAATTCATCCAGCATGATAGCAAACAGATGGACTATAATAAGTGTTCCTTGTAGCGCATTGTGTTAGCAACGCAACGGTTGTGGGTTTGATTGCCAGGGAGTACATACACTAACAAAATGTATAACTTGAATGAACTGTAAGTCGCTTTGGATAAAAGTGTCTGCCAAATGCATAAATGTAAATAATTTCTTGATTGTATATTTTGTAGGATTGGTTGACCATAATGCGTCTGGCCCAGAAAGCCATACCTATCTGACAAACCAGAGTGAAAGTTCATACTATACCAATTTTCACATTTTGCCTGATAGAATAATAATTTTAACTGCTACACAATATAATGGCCAATGCAAATCTGTACTCTTTGGTCTGCTAAAAAAATTTAAAGCTCTAAAAGCGTCTTCCAAATGAATAAATGAAGTGAATGAAATGAAAACCTGACACAGAGATCTGGAAAGAGAGACAATATGTGCACCTAATATCAGTCTAACTAAATTAGTGACGATAATTAAAAATGATACCAGCGAATGCTTTCTTTACCTATTAGAGTCAATGCTGGTCCAGCAGAACATGTCCTGCGTTACCAACAGTTACAAGAACCTCGGAGAGCTTTTGAAGGCCAGATCCTCTGAGCTCAGTGCTTTGATGAAGAAAGTTAAAGGGGTCCACGAGCAGGCCGATTCTTTATTCAGGTGGATGGAGGACACAAAGAAGACAGCAACATCAAATAATCCTTTTGGGAAAGACTCAGTAAAAACACAGATGGAGCAACAGATGGTGAATGATGAATTAGAATTTGAAAGCTATTACTGCATCTTTGTTAGTGCTGTATTAGATTCTGTTATTATTTTTTGATTCCATACGTAGGGCCAGAACTTACTGAAGATGCATAAATTCCTGCTTCTTATTTTGCAGGCCTTTGAATACAACTTGAAACAACAGTATAAGCAGGTCCAGCGGCTGAGAGAGAACTTGCACTGCCTCATCGAGGAACACCCTGATTCAGCCGAGGCAGAAAAGTGGGAGCACATGCTGGCACAGATAGGTATGCACCCTTCATGTCCAAAAGCATCAGTTTACTTTTATCTGCACCGTGGTTGACCAGGTGCAAATCTCCACAATTAGTTCCTGCACCAACTTTAATCTCAGATAAAAGCTTATGTAAATGCTGATAGCTGAGGAATCTTCCTCCATACACTCTTGAGTCAGTGAAGCTAGCAGTAATGAAGTAATGCGTGTGCTGTGCTCCACGCACAGACGCAGGATGGAAGGAGGTCAGGGGCACAGTGGAGATCAGGAAGCAGTACCTGGAGGAATCATCCCGCATGCTGGAGATCTTCCAGGTGACCCAGCTACAGCTTTCCCAGTGGCTGCAGGAGAAGGAGCTGATGATTAGTGTGTTGGGCCCACTGTCTGTGGATCCCAACATGCTTAACACACAAAAGCAGCAGGTCCAGGTACTGGTGATTGCACTGTATTAATAAACAAATTATAGATAAGTATGCTTCTGTAATGGATGAGAAAGAATCAGCCAGAAATGAAAATTCTGTCATTACTGACTGTTACGTGGTTTCAAACCTGTGTTCTTTGGAACACAACAGAGATATTACACAGAATGTTACACTGCACTTTTCCCCACAACCTGGGTCTGTTAAGTTCCCAGAACAAATAAAAAATGCACCATACAACATGTGTGCTATTTTGTAAGCATACCCATATTGAAGTTGTAAAGTTTTGTCTTCAGCAATTGCATATACATTTTTCACACTTGGAATTTGTTATATGAAAAGCAAGAAGAAATGCAGTTTAACTAATAACATGATTTTCAAGGGTTTTTTTAATGTATTCCTCACAAAACAGCTATTACTTGGCCTCAGAAAATGTATATATAAATCAATACAGTGTCATAAAAAATATTGTGTTATAAGGAGTCATAGGAGCTACTTTTTTGTAAGTCAATTGTACAGTGCATTTTCATCTGTTTTGGAGCTTGACACCCCCTGGCTGCTTGCTTTCATGCTTTGGAAAAGAGCAGCCTGGATATGCTAAGCTACCTCTGATTTGAAATGACAAGAGTAAGTGATAACAGAATTTACTGACATAGTATTTTTATGCCCCTAAAATAACTTTTCACTTTTCATGTAAAATGTCACCTTTAATTGATTTGTTCAGATTCTCCTAAAGGAGTTTGACAGCCGCAGACCTCAGTATGAGAAGTTAACTGAGGCGGCCACAGCAATCTCTAGTGCATCAGAAGAGAAGCAGGATCTGGCTGTAGAGAAGGTTAAAGAACAACTGGCAACAATTTCTCAGAAATGGCAGAGCCAGACCAGCCAGCTGTCTCAGAGACATGTCCTTATTGTACAATCTGTAGGTAAGACAATTCAGTTCCAGGAACTTCTACACAGCCTCAGTGAAATTGCCACTAGCCTGGAGACTAGGCTTAGTAAACAGCAGGCCCTCAGCACATTGCCTGATGAAGTGAAGAAGCAAATTAAATCCACCAATGAAATCCTGGCACAGCTACGAGAGGAAAAGAAGAGGCTGAAGGAGGCAGAAACCCTTTGTTTGGAGCTCTCTGCCATGGTGACTGAGGAGTATCTAAGAGCAGACTTGACGAAGCAGCTTGAGAGCGTCACCAAACCATTTAGACAACTTGAGGCCAAAGCAGGTAATTTTGTTTATTTGAGTTACTTTATTGTCCTCAAAAGGCAATTTGTTGATAGTAGTATATATCTGTGTACCACAACACACACTTTAACACACATTTCATGGTACGTCATTTAAAACATAATTGCAGTAGGAATGTACTCACAAATAATACAAAATCTTAGGAAGAGATGCAATGAAAAAGGTGTAGAACATTTTCATAAAAGAGATATCCATGTTAAAACTTAAGTTTCCTAAAAAAAGTTTCCCTTTAATAATATTGATACTATAAACAATGTATGGTATTATGCAATGTAAGTCACTTTGTATAAAAGCGTATGCCAATTGCATAAATTTTCATAAACTGTGAGAACATTTGAGACTTAACATTGTAAGGATAATCATTCTTATATCTTTCTCTTGTGTGTTCTTTAGGAAAGCGTATTGATCAACTTAACTCAGCTTTTGCAAGCTCCCAGCAGTTCCATCAGACATCTAAAGACTTTCAAGCTTGGCTAAACCAAACACTTCAGGAGCAGTCTAAGCCCCAGCCCATATCTGCTCACATAGAAATGTTAGGACAGAGACTAAATGAGAACAGTGTTGTTCAGAAGGCCATTTGTGGCCATGAGGAACAATACAACACTATTATAAAGGAGGGAGAAGCTCTCCTACAAAGCACAGAGGGGGCAGAAAAGGTGGCCCTTCAGGGGCAGCTGTCTGCTCTAAGGTCCAGCTGGGATGATGTAAAGAAATGCAATGCAGAGCAAGCAGGAAAGCTTCAAGGTGCCATGCAGAAGGCATTAAAGTACAAGGAAATATCTGAAAAACTGCACTCATGGTCACAGGAATGTGAAAACAGGGAGAAGAATGTAAAGCTCAGTGTGAACTTGGCAGAGATCGAGAGCTCCATCTCACAATTAATGACCATACAGAAAGACATTGATGAGCATAGAGGACAAGTTGTAAAAATGAACAAGGCTGCAGACAGCTTTCTGGAGGTAGTAACATCTGATGGTGATATGGTTAGGAAGGAGAATCTCGCCATTGGTAAAAGAGTGGAAAAATTAATAAAAGATTTACAGGTCAAGAAAGAATCATTAGAAAAGATCTCACAGAAGATTAAAGAGTTCAAAGACTTGCAGAAGGAGGCTAAAAGCCAGCTAGAGGGCGCCAGAAAACAGCTTGACTCTCACTCTGCCATGGGTGTCCAGGCCTACAGCAGCAAGCACCTGACTAATATGAAGACTCAGCAGAACAGTTTAGAGGGTGTCCACCAACAGATTGAGGATCTCAAAAACCTTGCAAAAAGTCTTGTAGCATATGTCCTTACGGCTGACAGTGTGACAGACCTTCTTCTTCATGCAGATAGTCTGGAAAAAGACCACATCTCTGTTACTAAAGAGGTGGAGGATGCTTGCTTCAATTTGGAGAACAAACTCCAGGGCATCAGTCAATTTCAGAACAGCATTCGTGAAATATTTACAAACTTTGCAGATCTGGACGATGAGTTGGATGGCATGGGTCGGGTAGGCAAAGACCTTGACACTCTACGGGATCAGCAAAGCGCTATCAGAGACTTTGTTACTAAACTTCAAGATCTGATGACCAACACAGCCAATGCCAAAGACAGTTGCAAGAAGATGCTGGAGTCAGAGGCCTCACCAGATCTGCTAGGTCTGAGGAGAGATTTGGAAACCCTGAGCAAGCAGTGTGGGAAGCTGATGGACCGAGCAACCAGTAGAAGAGAACAGGTTGAAGGTACACTCAGTCATTTGGAGGCTTTCTACAACAGGGTGCAGGAGTTTACACAGAAACTCATCATAGGTGAAATGCATGAGGATTCCCAAGGACCTGTTGGATTGGAAACAGAGATCATTAACCAACAACTAGAGTCTTTTAAGGTAAAATTAAGATTAATTACATTGTCTCTGCTTGTTTTGATACATGATTAGAGGTGCCTTAACAGTACAATAATATTTTTGAGGAAAAAAAGTCTTAATAAAAACAAAAAAGAAAATTGGGGCAAAAGTGAATGCTGAAGGTAAAATGTTGTCATTAAATACATTTATGAGGTCAAACTGTTAGAGGATATTGTCCTCAAAGTGCTCCTCTAAATTAGTGGCAAACAAGCAAATGTTCACAACAATGACACACAAAAAAAGTTACTGTTAGACCACACATGCTAACTTTAAGTTAATTAAAAGTCATTGTAAAAATGACTAAGAAACGTGATGTTAGTTATGGGAAATGATCAGTGTTTGATGGTTAATACTGTAACGATGACACTGGGACAGTGGGATCCATGTGCAGTGGTTTATTAAACAGAGTAATCCAAAAACAGGCAAGGGTCAAATATAGGCAAACAGAGCAATCAGAACAGAACGAGACAAAATCAGAACAGGAAAACAGGCAGTAGTCAGGGCAGGCAGCAAACAATCAACGACAACGAGTTCAAAGCAAAAACAAAAGGCAGGTAGCAAAGAATCAAACACAATAGACAATCCAAATGGCAACAGGTAATCAATCCAGGAAAATGCTCTAAAACGCTAGGCGTAGCAAAACAAGACATCACAATGAGTAAAGTGCAGACCTGGGGTCCGTTCTTTGTACCTCGCTAACTAAATTAGCTGGATTTGAGTGTTGACGATTTCGCGTGATCTTGGATCGTTCGGTTCTTCGACGCTCATCCGGGACTTGCTGTCATAGCAACAGATCCGTAAGCGTAA